>JARFJB010001393.1:340000-455000 GCA_036346205.1 Vesta saturnalis | reverse complement strand
CACCCAAACACTCCTGCCCGTCCCAAACAACCAGTCACTCAAACACACACCAACCTACCCACCCATCCACCCACGCACGCACACGCACACGTTTCGTAACCATACATCACGTTGTCGCTTTTCTAATGGAAGACGAAAAAAACTCAAATCAAGGTTCTGTTTGCGATTTTGTTTGCATTTTAAGTGCATGCTATATCAATTCAAAATATGGTATGTAACTATTGGCTTTTAAAGAACACCTTGGCGAAACTAAATGTAAAAGTGAGGACCATTTATTTATTTCAGCTGTAAGGTACATTCACACATCATATTCAAAAGTCAACAGTTTAAAAAAGGTTATACATTGAAAATATTTATGTAGAGAATTGTTATAAATTTACAGAGATCAATTTGTTTCTTTTGGGTTCATAATTATAGAACTTAGCAACTAATATTCCATAAAGTAGCAATTTTGCTACATTTTTAATTTGTTTTAGTTTATTGTGAAATGAGTCTTGTAACAAGTATTAAAGCGAATTTAAATCGATTCAAAACCGTTTGTACGTATTTATTATGTACTACATAAGTACTTTCAATAATAGCATTTATTCTTGTGAATTGTAGATTATTCTAGAGGATGTGACGTCATCAGTGTGGTGGTGGGTGGAGTGGGGGATAGTGGGGGTCGTCTTCTGTTGGGGGGGGGGCGTTTTTCAACCCTTGCAAGTGTCTTTACCCCTAATTAGTGCCCTTTTGGTGGTCTTTGAGGTGGGGTAGGTTTCTTTTCGGGGGCGATTTGCAAAGCCCTGATGGAATTTTCATCCCCTTGACGGGGTTTTCACCCCTAATTAAGGCCTTTTTATCAGTATTAAGAACCGTTTTGTCAGTTGCCCCCAGTGTTTGGAGTGCGGGTCGGCCACGTGACTGGTGTGGGGATGGCCACGTCACGTTTTCAACCCTAATTAAGGTCTTTTTGACAGTTCAGTCCCCGGAGGGAGGCAACCGTAGTCACCCTGCTCGCGCATGCAGTGTTCTGTTTGGAGGGGCTGAGGGTAGGCTTCTGATTGGTGTATCGACCCCAGCCCCATGTTTTCTGATCGGTTGTGGGCGGGGCAGGGCTTGTCGGCCATTTTGTAGTTGTGACTTGTCGGCCACTTTGTTTTGGAGGCCGTTTTATCGGCCCTGACGGGAAATATAAAATAGCATTCTAATAAGTGGGCTATCTCATAAAACAGTGAATTATGAGTCACAATTAAATTGTGGCGGTAACCACGTGGGAAAGGGGCGGGGAAGGCCAAAGTACAATTATTTTAATTATGAGTCATAACCAAATTTCCCCGCTATTTTGATTTTAATTATGATGTCATAATCAAACTCCTCCGCTATTTTGTTTTTAATCGTAATTAAATTGAGCAGATACTCGAATGGGGCAGATCAAAGAACAATTATTTTAATTATGTCATGACCAAAGTCCTTGGCCATGGCGAGAAATTGTGGAACCCTTATGCTAGCACATAAGAACGCCTTCGAATTTACTTTAGGGTCTTAACGTGTGGAGAAGTCGTGGGAAAGATCAAAGTCCAATTATTTTAGCCCTCGGCCATTTTGTTTTGGCGGGAAATTTGAATTGTATTCTAATAAGGGTTGCTAACAATAACTTTCGAGAGATGTACAGAACGCAGGAATATTTTAGTGATGAGTCAAATTCCTATCACAGCCCTTTTCAGATCAATCTCAATCAAATCAGCGATATATTTTTAACAGTACATGCAGATACGTGTAATCGTTAGGGTTGAAAATGAAATGGTATTCAAATAAGGGTTAATTAAAATATTGTACATACAAGATCTGACTTAGCGGAAGCACTTCTGTCAGAAAGGGTCTTAGATTTAAAAGCAAGCCTGAATATCCCCTAACTCGTTATTATTAATTTGTTTTCAATTATGAGTCATAATTAAAATTTGCCAGCCATTTTGTTTTGGCGGGAAATTTGAATTTTACAGTTGTAGGACTCTGTAACTTATTTTAGGGTCGTCGCCCCTGGCCTTGGCGGGAAATTTGCAATTGTATTCTAATAAGGGGCCCTAATGTTAACTTGCAACACAGGTATAGGACGCCGGAACTTGTTTTCGGGCCTTCGCCCCCTTGTCAAAAGACAGAAATTAATCAGTCGAAGCATATTAAACCAAATAAAACAATCTCGGTAAAGTCAAACAAATCAACTAATCAAATCAAATCAATTAGGCAAATCAATCTCAAACAAATCACTCTAGATCATATCAATCAATTAAAGCAATTAGCCAAATCAGTCAAAGCAATCAATCTCGATCAAATCAAGCAAGAAGCTCTGCTAACAATTCTTCATAACCTTAACGATTCTCCCACTGTATATACCTAGCTCCTGTGAGCGACCGTTCACTTTGTGGATAAGGCTAACCGACACACACAACAGGTACTCTCCCTAAATGTGAGGGCACCGGCGTGGGAAAACAGTCGACCATCCACAAATTAATCTCAATCATTGCAGTCTCAATCAATCAAAGCATAACTTGCAGCTTGAAAGCACCTTACAAATCAAAATACTGCTTTGGCTTAAATTACAACTGCTAAAACCAATCACAATTCAAACATACATAAGATAACCTTTGACATTGTTGGCAATATACGAACATCAAATTGGCATGTGACACTATGCCACGTTCTGCATACAATGATAATAATACGTTTTGCATTAGTAGAAATGGTTATACAATAACAGATATAACTAAACTCGAAATCAGATCACTATATTATTTCACATACAAGCAATGCCTTATGGGAAATACCTCTGGCAAAAAGGACCCTAGATCAGAAACAAACTTGATTGCACTATTTCGTTTTTGAAAATGGCTAAATGCCTGGGGACAAATAAACATGCTGACTTTCATCTCCATTCTTAATAATACACATCTAATTTGAAGTTAACACCGATTTCACTTCGTAAGACAACTATATAACCCTGTTTTTATTTTACTCAACCCCTATTATCATCAAACAACCATAATAATAATAATATCACTCAAATTAGCGTGTAGCACTATTGTTGAGTTTTGAATACAGGGATAAAAATACGTTTTAAGGTTAAATTAGTAAAAATACCTATACAACAGTAAATATAACCAAACTTCAAACCAGTCCTCTAGCAATTAAATAAAGTAAATAAAATAAGTGGTAAGGGTTTAAATTTAAAAAAAACGATCATTTACCAGGGTTGTTGCGAATAATCGTATTGGAAGAACGCCTTGACAGGGTAGACAACTGGTTTTTGTTGCTTACAGATACGACACATTTACTTTCTGCGTTTTATTTATAACTGAATAATATAAAGTACTTAAAAGCTACCAGCAATCATTAGCATAAAGTAATTATTTTCTGGATTTCCCCATGGTTATGTAACAACACCAATATCAACCTTCACTATTCTCTAGTGCGTCAGGGAAAACCCCGCTAATTACAAAATTACGTGAAAGGATCTTGAAAAATACAATTGTGATGTACACGTTCTTGGTGCGTGACAAACAATCTCTCTCTAATTAGATTACACTTACTTTTAAAAGTAAACTTGTTTGGTTGAACATAAACAAGATAACCTTCATATAGGTAAAATTTTACGTTGCGATGCTTTCATATAGGTAAAATTTTGCGATGCGATGCTTTCAACAAAGGCAATTTTAACAACCCCCACCTCTCTACTTATTGTTTAAATGGTTATATACAATCAGGTGGGTTCGGGTATGCTCGGCTACGTTCGGGAGGTGGAGGTCGTTGAAACTGCCTTGGTTGAAAGCATTGCAAAATTTTACCTATATGAAGTGTGGGAGTATGAGGTTTCTCAATACGACCGAACTAGTATAAGCGAAGGGTTCTTCTGAGGCTACGTCGATGATTTCCTTAAAATCAAGCAAACGAGTTCGAACTGGCCTTCATGGTGTAACGACGACCATGAATCGAAGGATCGATACATCCGCGAGTATTTGGAAAGGAAGCTGGTCCAATTAGACAAAGACAAAATTTGCGCAAATCCAGGCCTTAGATACATTTTAAAATTATTTTTAAATTCATTTTGGGGTAAGTTTGGGCAGAGGTATGATTTAACACAAACAGCAATTATTTAGGATCCTCACGAGTTTTTCAAAATTATGGTCGATACTTCCAAGTAGGTCCAGTTCACTTTAAACGTTAACGAGGAAGTTATGGTCGCAACTGGCTTAGACCCGAGGGTGGGGTGGAACTGCTCAATACTGTTAATCTCGTCTTGCCAGCTTATACAACCGCCAATGCTCACCTGATGCTGTAGAGTTACCTGGAGAAACTTTCCAAACTGGCTCTGTACTTTGATACAGATTTCTTGATTTTTGCGCAAAGCCCCGTTGAATGGGCCTCAACTGCCGATGATTTCCTGGGTGATATGACCTATGAGGTGGAGGCCTACGGAATCGGGAGTAGAATCACAGAGTTCGTAAGCGGCAGTCCTAAGAAGTATGCGTACAAGGTGTTCTCAACAAGGAAAAATGAATACATGACGATGTCCAAAGCCAAGGGAATCGCCCTAAACTATAAAAATTCCCAAGTAGTTAACTTCGACTCACTACGGTCGCTAGGTTGGATGGCATCGAACATGTGTACGTACAAGCTGACCGTAAAATTCTTAGAGCCCCTGCATATGAAGTTGTGTCAAAGCCAGAGAGCAAGATTTATCAGGTGCAGCACATCAAACGTAGCAGAAAGGAGGATGGTTATGACACGCTTCCCTGCGGTTACGTGGTTCGCCGCTAGATTTACCGTCTAGCCCCAGTTTCTAGCAGTCACGTCACCATCCATCCCCAGTCCTTACCTTTTTATTTATATTTTAACCCGGTGATTTTAATTTTAGATATATATTTTAGATTATAATACACCTGTAAAACCCTTTTTTATAAGCCTTTTTTACTAGTTTAACTTATATGCAAAACTCGTCAGGCACGTTAATTTAGCTTGGTAATACAATTGGAGTACCATCTCACCAAGGTCTATACCTTTCACCCGAAACACTTACCATGCAGTGTTAAGGCCTTTAATGTGAAACAACGGATAAAATAAAAGCATCATTTTAAAAGTACCCAATTGTTTAGTGATAACGAAAGCACAAAATACATAAGTCACATTGTAATAAAGCACATACAAAAGAGAAATCAGCTCGCAGGCAAATAATTTAACTTCAACAAACTGAAATAAAAACTCATTCAAACAAAGCCTTACAAGGGTACGTTATAAATAGATAACTAACATCGTGACCGATATATAAATAAAAACAATAGAAATAAAAATTCGAGGTGTTTAATGCTCTGGCTTGGGAGTGTGTACCAACAGGCAACTGCCTTTACCTCTACACCATTATAAATATAACCAACAATCAACAATGCCAATTCGCACAAATACCAGAGGGAGAGGGCCCTGTACTGTCCTTTTATTTTAGCAGATTTCAGCTTAATGAGCCCGCGTACGAATAGGATACCCTCGCAAGACAATGCTTGGTCTTTTACATGCTATCTAGACTGGTAAAACGATTTCCTGCGAGCTTTCAGTTATATAAAAATACATACACTAGAATAAATATTCCCTTAATTGATTACAGGCACAAATCGTTAACAGACGCGGTTTAACCCCGAAAGAAATGACAATCTAGTGTTGGCGAATTCAAAAGAAAAATGTACACGCAAGAATTATTTTAAAGACAAACTGTTTACAATGAAGGTATTTAATTAACCCAAAAATCGATCTGGCTCAATTGACAAGCTAACTGTAACTGCCCTTTCTCCCCCGATTCAAACCGAACTATAGCTACTCCCCATAAATCAACCCCCGTCTTTCAAAAGTAATAAAAAAAAAAACAAGAAACATTAATTTATGTTGGAACCTTTTCATAACAATTCCTGCACGGCATCTTAACTTTAAAAATATGCATTCTTCTGTAACAACCTTATATTTACGTGTCTCGAGTTTCCCAGTAACAACGATATCTTTTAGTCGCGGACCGTCACGCCACAATTAATCATTAGATCAATGACATTTTTACATCAAGAGCACGGATAAGAAAAATTCCAATGATTTGTTACGCCCCTTCAGTAAAGCATTTTTAAGCGTGCACCTGCCACTCACCCCCTAACATGTGTTTACATACATATTAGTTACAAACAATCCTACATTCCTTAGATAAAAATATATAAATAAAACGTATTATCAAGATATTAAAAATCCACCAATTATCTTTTCTATCGTGGTAACAATGGCGATTTGACAAACGTTTATTACAATAATAAAATTTTCGTGGTCCGCTACCTACAATATCCAGTTGCATGAAGAGTTACTCGAAGATGACTATCCCAGAAGGGTTGCTTTTTGTGAATGGGATCAACAACAAATCCACAGTCAGGCGGATTTCATTCGCTTTGTCCTCTTTGGAGACGAAGCCACGTTTCATAAAAATGGAACTGTGAATAGACAAAATTTCCATTATTATTCGACAAGTAATCCCCATCTTATAGCAACTCTTAGTCAAACTAGGTGGTCTTTGAATGTTTGGGGTGGTAAAGTTGGAGATCACGTAATTGGACCACATTTTTTCGATCGAATAGTGAATGGTCAGGTTTATTTGAACTTTTCAGAAAATCATTTACCAAACGTTCCCCTTAACATTCGTCAACGAATGCGATTGTTACACGATGGAGCTCCGGTACATCACACTAGATCAATTCATAATCATCCTAATACCCATTTTCCTGGAAGATGTGCGGGAAGAGGTGGACCCATTGCATGGCCAGCATGTTCACCAGAGTTAAGTAAAATTGACTTCTTCACGTGGGGTTATGTGAAAAAACGTGTGTATCAAATACCTCCAACCACACAAGATGATATGAAGAATAGAAGCATTCCAAAGTACTAATGTAGAATTGTTAAGAAATGTCAGTCGAGAATTTGAAGATCGACTGCAATGCTGTATTGATGTTTTAGGTGGACATTTTGAACATTTATTATGAAATTATTTAGTTTTACAAGAATTTTGTCTTAATAAACGATGTTTTTTGAATTTTTTATAATAATTTGTCACAGTTTTATTTGTTCACGGTTGAGTTGTTATAGGTAATAGTAATTCTTAAAAAGTCTCTTTCTGTTACTAAATTCAAAATATCTCAGAAATTAACTATGTTAGTTATAGGAACTACTTAATAAAAATTAAACATGAAACATAGTGTATTTTCACTTTTTAAAATAAAATACAGGGTGATTCATTTGAAAAGATTGACAAAATCATGTGTTCGAGCTTTGGCTCGCTCTATATTCAATTGGTGCAATAATAACACTGTACCAATGTCAAAAAGTTATGCCTGGAACAAATTATTGTTAGCTTGTTCTGTCTAGGGCACACATGACGTTGAAATGAGAATGATTTTCGTGTACAATTGACCATAACTTTTGAAATACCCTGTACAGCGTAATGAAACCCTATATTGGAAGTATGGGAGAGATGAGCTTAATCTAAATTTGAAATAATATATAGGGTGTCCCATTTAAAAAAAAGTATGTGTGGTTCACCCTGGTAATATATAACACCCTATAAATATGAAAATAATTTTATAATGTGAAGTTTGAAGTTGCCTATAATTTTTGTAAATAACTTTTTTTGATACCTTCTTTAATAACGAATATATTGTATACAATTATTATTATATACAATTTGGTTTATATTGGAACATCTTTGCAACCCTTGAAAAATAGGATTACACAACACAAGTCTGATACCGAGTTAAACCAAAGAGCACTGCATTATCAAAACATTCTAATAAAAGACCACATTTTCAATATAATAATGCCAACATATTACAAATAGAACCAAATATTTAAAAACGTATTAGTATCTGGTTCAGTCCTGGGTCCCATTACCTACATTACATGATAAATACCTATATTTTAATTAATCATTTAATTTAAACTTAATATTCGTATAATATTAAATTATCTGTATTAAACATATACGTACCTTAACCTAAAAATGGAATATAAAATAAATAATTTTAATTAAATTTACTAGGATAATTATACCGTGATATATTACAACAAGATTCATTAAAATTGTGTATACATTGTAAATAAACAATAATTATATTATATAAATTTTAAATTATATTCAACGGAGGTTAATAGCATCAGTGCAACTATTGTAATTGGAAAATGAAATAATTTTATATAAATTGTTCAGTCAATTTTCTGACTACAAATATTTTATAATTATATTATACCTAGGCAATATATTTATTTAATGATAACTTATATTATATATATCTGATTTTTTCATTGATCATTTTGTATACACAATTCCATGATTGGAAATAATTTTTTGTAAAATTAGTCTTATCTTTAAAAATAATACTGAATTATTAAAGATGAGGGGTACTTAAGATGAATTGCCAAACTTTTCAAATATCGTTAAAGATTCAATGGTACAAATAGTAATATCTCAAATTAACTTTATTCGTTTTTAAACTGATAAAATTTTAAACTTACTTTATCCGTTTAATTTACAAATCATATTCCTATACCTAATTTAACGTTATTTAGTTCAGTTTTAATATTATTTTAACATTTCTTTTAATTTCGCTTTAACTGTAATTGAAATTCTTTTTGAAAATTTAAAATAGGATTAGTTCAAAAATTATAACTATCTAATAAAGTCAGTATCTGTCGAGTGCGCTTGTTATTTAAATAAGGAATTTTGCGAAAAAACTTACAGTTGAATTCTGGGTAATCTGCGAAAACTGTGTTTCAAATTTTTCACTAGTATTACATAACTTGTTTTAGAAATGGTTAACTGAGATTTTGCGCACAATCAGTCATCTTCCTATCTTTATGAATGTTTCATATTAACATGAAGTATTGATTGTCAGTATCTCTTGCAATTTAGCTATTATCAAAGATACATTTTCTATCATTGCTTAAGCAAAAGTTTGTAGATTCTTAAAATGGGGCAATTTTGAGTACCAATTATTAAAAATGTAATTAACCTTTTTGCTATTTTGACCATTACAATGTTGGGTTTATGATTTTCCGAATTTGCATTATAAGCCATTATGAACTAGGTTCATCTTCTAAGCGATATGGAAATTTGGGGTTGTTCAAGTTTTTTAGAACTGCAGAACTGCTGTCTAATATCTGAATTCTGATGTAGCTAACTTGTATGATGGATGGTTTTCTTTAAGATCCAATTGATCTAGAAGAAATTCCCAAATAATGATGTTGATACTGTGGGTCAAATAACTGTGCAACACCCGGTTATTTTTGTTATCGATGCTATCTGCTATCACTGTGATTTCATTTCCTTTACAATTAAATTCAACTTTTCAAGTGAATAACAATTTATGGCATTTGATAACAATCATTATTTTTCTTAGTAAATCTTTCATGCAATTTTTACAAAAGTGCCTAATTGAAAACCTAATAACGATTAAAGAGAGTATTTCATGTTTTCAATTGTTTTGTTTAAGCTTAACGTCGTATACTGAAAAATGTTAATCAATTTAAGCCTTGAAATAGAAATAAAACCAAAGCTGATGACAGGAATGTTTTAACAATTTAGTTCAAATTGTATGCAAGTTGTTCTTAACAAATTTATCTTAATTTAAAGATGGCCATTGTATTGTCTTGGTACCATTTCCAGATGGACATTGCTATATCTTAAATATATTTAGATATGGTTTTGAGCACGGCTTTCAATTACAAAATAATTTGCGTTACTTTCACGGTTAGAATATCCAAGTTGAAGCTGCATTGAAAATTAACATGAAGATTTTAAACCCTTGGTTGATAGTTCTTGTAATACCTTTGAATCAAATCAAATGGGGCTTTCTTGAATTATGTCGTAAAATTTATCTTATTTCAGATAATTTTATGTTTTTATTAATTCCATCTGATACGTTTCAGAAAATCCATAATGTTTGGTGTTGAATTGTATTATTTGTTCTGTGAAGACATTTGTGAGATAATCTGCAAAACCAGAGCCTTCTCTTTGTTACTTTGGACCATTTGTCATTTTGGTCTTTAATAGATGGATAGCATACTTGAGGCTTTTAAGTTTTCTGTGGCTTTCAGAAGAATAATCGGTCGTTTTGTTGCTGTTAAAGTACTTAAATACTCTTGATAGATTCGTTCTTTGTTTGTAATTAATCTTCAGTTCTTTTGCTCTTGTTGAATTTGCTTTTATCATTTCTGCTCTGGTAATTTCATCTTTTCTGAGTTTCTTTTTCTTGTATTTTGCTGGACTATTATAGACATTTTACTTTAATAACTTGTGATCTGTGTGTAAGTGCATTTTGGATTACTTTCGTAAAATTAACAACTGCAACGTCTAGTTCTTTTGATGATTTCAAGTGCATATTAGTTAATTAGTTCATCACTGTAGTTCTAATACCTCCCAGTTCGTTTGTCACTATAAAGTGTTGACTGTTTTGTTTATCTAATTGAGAGTGTAAAGTGATTAAAGTTGAGATGATCGTACGACAAATCAAAGCAAGATTCTACTTGATGATTTTGTCGAGATTAATAATTTAAAATCCAATAAATTGAATTTTCTCATATCAGAATTTACGTGTTAGGTTTGTGGA
Organism: Vesta saturnalis; assembly: GCA_036346205.1. Lineage (NCBI taxonomy): Eukaryota > Metazoa > Arthropoda > Insecta > Coleoptera > Lampyridae > Vesta > Vesta saturnalis. The sequence goes on along the minus strand of JARFJB010001393.1, from coordinate 444,348 downwards.
TATAGTAGCTAAGTTATTTGCTTTAAGCTGATACAATTCTATCTACTTTGTTAATGTAATCAGAACTCAGTGTTGATGCTTTCAAACAAGTCACTGCTGATATAAATTTATTGCCTAGGGTTTTGAAATAATGTTCTAGGATTCCTTCTTGAATATGTTTAAGGAGTACAAATTGCTGAAATATTTAAGTTTCAATGTTGTCTTCATTGCTACAGTTGCATGAATGTTGCCTATAACATTCTAGTTCGTGATGCTTGAGACCTTCTAATAATAATTGCTGTTCCTCCTTATGCCATCTGGATGCCTAGTACTATATATATATGATACCGTGGTATTTTAATATGACTTTGATGTGTGAAGTGAGTTTGATATAAGCATGATATCAATTTTGTGAGTTTGTAAGAATATTTTAATTCTGGCATGTTGAACGTTGCATTCCATATACCTATTTTTAACAACTGAGCCATTAAGAGATTTTATTAACTAGTGGAATCAGATTCATCATAATACCCATTTGACGGATGAGATCTTTCATCATATTTAATTCTGTTATGTCACTGTTTTGTTGCATGGGTATGGGTGGATTAATTTGATTTGAGTATTTTGCTGTTGGTCTTGTTGTGCTTTGCGCATTACTCATGTTGGTTGAACATATTGCGATCAAAAGTTTATTTGTCCTGCTTTGTTTCGTAATTGTGGATACAATTTTGTTGTAGCTGCTTATGTACTATACAGCCTTGTAGTTGGCAGGATGATTTTCCTTGCAGTTAACACACTGAACTTCTGATTCTTGTCTTTCTATTCTGATGTTGTGTATTATTATACACTTCACAAACGTGCGTTTTCTACAAAATTTTGGTGGCCATATTGTTGACAATACATTGTGATGTTTCTTTTGTATGTGGTGCTTCAAATGTCACAATAGAGTTCATTAGTAATTTAAATTTATATATATCCTTATTATTGTCCTTTTGCTTTAGGTCAACAAAAAATAGGTAATCGTACATTGGTAGCTGTTGTTTGATATTCCACACGTTTGTTACTCGTGACCCAATGTTTCGATGCATTGCTTAATTTCTTTTATCAGTGGAATAGTGTAAATTTTTTAGTACTACTCTAAAATTTTATCTTGCTTTCCTTTGTATGTGTGATATTGCGTGTTTTTCATTTAGCATCTTGATTATATTAGTATATGCTTGACTATCTTTAGGTTCTATCTTTACTTGTTCGAAGTGAGTGCTTTATAATGATATTTATCGTTTGCTACATTGTTTAGTTCTACAAGTAATGGTTATATTTTCAACACCGGCGGTTTTGGTTCTGTTTTGAGTAATAACGTTTGTATTTATATCCATTGATTCGCCGTCAGCAAGGGTGCTGAATTTATTGTTACTTAGCCAATATTTGTCATTTAAATCAGATTGGCTAGAGTGAGCTTCATCTGTGTCTATCTTGGTCGTTTTTGTTATTAGTAACAACTTGCCTATCTTCAGTATTTGTTTTAGGTAACATTAATTCTTGTAAATAGTAGGATGAAGGTTTAATTGGTGCTTGTATGGGTTGCTGTTGACTATAACTAATAGGCTGTTGATACTGAGGATGCTGTGGTATTCTGATTGTGCTGGTTGGAATAACAATATTAGCTACTGGCATATATTGTGATGCTGTATTTTGATTGTACATTGTTTGTCTATTTGACGTTTATACGTAAGTTAATAATTTACAATTTAAAATTTAAAATCAATGTAAAATTTATGTATTTACTTTAGTTGATATCATAGTTGACCTCAGGTCACGCTTTTCACTTATCACTTGATATCTCGAACACTAGTATCTTTATACAGTAAATTAAATTATATATATATATATATATATATATATATTATATATATATATATATATATATATATATATATATATATATATATATATATATATATATATACCAGTGTAGTAAAATGGAAATTAAAATTATTTCATTTCTTTATATATATATATATATATATATACATATATACAGGTGTTTCTGAAATAGGGTTCCGAATTTCTACTGCATGTAGAACTCATTAAAATAAGACAAATGTTCATATAAATATGCCCTAAAACGCACCCTTAAAAGTTACAGGCCCTTGAAAGGGTTCGAATTTAACTGATTTTATCCAGTTATTTCAAAAACGATAAAAGATAAAGAGACGAAATAAAGGGAACATACATAACTTTTTACGCCGAGTAACATAAGCTAGGCCATTTTCGTTATTCGAACCATAGGCGTCCTTTTCAGGGGGATGGAAAGGGTACCAAGTCCCTAAAAAATTTTGTACGACCTTTTTGCAAATGCTACATCGTTACAGAGTAGGCCAGTACAGTGCAGAAAATACTAGAAGAACTATATCTTAGTCGCAGTATGAGAATTAGACACGATGTAATACGATCAGCAAAAAAAATTTTTGGTAAGGTTGCTGTACGCAACAAACCCGTATGAAAATATTGTCATATTGATTAATTTATACAATCAAGAGGAATGTGGCATTTGGTATCGTTGGAGATGTTACAAGGAGAAATTATTGTTCCAGTAAGACCTGTACAGCCAGATAACAACGTGAATCCACAAGAAGTCCGAAGTAGTCGAGGAAGCTGTTTGCGGTTCGAGACAAAAATTAGACCGGTAAAGCCCTCAAGACTCACTCATGTATTACTATATATATATATATATATATATATATATATATATATATATATATATACATACAGGTATGGAAAAATATTATCGTGGGTCTGACTTATAATAAGTAAAACAAAGACAGTAAAATCAGTTCACGTGCTAAGTGAGATAGAATACATAACAAACTAAAAGCAGTGATGTCATGCATGCGTCATTTGAGTAGGCTAGTATCAATGACACATTTAATTGCTACTGTCAACGAGAATTGAAAATCAGTGTTCTTGTAAGTCCGACATAATACTCATGTAAGTATTCCACTGAAGAAAAAATACAGATTATTAAGTGGTATTCTTCAGGAAGCACTGCACAAGAAATAATGGGCAGGTTTGCTTTTTCCTCTGAAAACAGACTAATTCCATCAGAAAGTACGATTATGCGTACTGTTTGTAAATTTGAAAGATGTGGATGTTTAAATAATTGTAGAATATGCAGTAACATTGATGGTAATGATGGATTAGCATCCTGGTCGTAACTTAAACGAAGAGCGCGAACTCCAAGAAATTGAAGTGTGTATTTTAGGCGAAACTCATTTCCCGTGCAATAGTACAAAAATTGCTGAATAAATGAATATTGAACCAAGAACAGTTCGTAATATCTTGAAAAGGAATAAATACCGTTGCTGCAAGTTACAAACTACACAAGAAATTTTTCCAGAAGATCATCATTATATTCTGTTCATTTTTAAAAATCCTTAATTTTTCAATAAGAATTATAATGCTAAATTTAAACCTTAGACTTATGTTATACTATCAGTGTAAATGTTAATGTTCGTGTTTGTAGCTCTCGTAAATTTCTTCTTGATTCTTCTTACGAGTAGTAATCGAACCATGTCATAAATTCGCAATTACAATAAACTTCGATGTTTGAGGTATTATCATTTAATCTTTAAGTGTGAAGTATTTACTTAATAGTTTCAAAGAACACGCGACTTTTCAACATATCTTAATTGCTTTGGTTTCGTTAGAAATGTTGAAGCTCACACTCTTATAATGATTATTGGGTTTCTTTCTAGCTTATTTATAAGTCTGACCCGCAACAATGTTTTTCCATACCTATATATATATATATATATATATATATATATATATATATATATATATATACAATAGGGTGATTCAAGTCGATGGTACCTTAGACGTTTACGGAAAACGAGACATGGGATCATTTTGAAAATTTGGTCATTTGCATGGCTGGCTCGGATGTATCGATCTAAAATATTTTCAGTGTTGCGACGTTGTCGCGTATGTGGAAAAGTGGCATCACCTTTGATATTTTTAATGAGACGCCTTGTATATTATTACATTTTTGGGTTCGCTATTACTTTTAAATTATTTTTGCCTCACATATTCCTATACCTATCTTCAACCGTTTTTCAGTAATTAATTAATTTCCTTATTTTTTAGCCAAAACATGGTTCCAATCGAATGATCATTATTGTGGTGTTTGAATTTGTAGAAAGTTGAAATTCTGGATGTACTCTATGAATAAGCTGTTCATCAGTTCTGCATAACGAAATTGATTCCATATTGTACAGGGTCGTTCGAAGTTCGTTACGTTTTCGCAAGGTACAAAAATGCAGAAAAGTTCATTATTTCAAATAGGACACCCTGTATATTATCGAATATTCTGATAGACAATTGAAGTCCCTTTAAAATGATATATCATGTTCCTATACCTAAACAGTAAGGTTTCCGAAAGAGAAACATGTTCCTATAAAAATCGCACTATTCTGCGATTAGTGCACAATTAGTGCACTAATAATAAAACATTCGGGCGTTTATTAACGGGAGAAATTTGAAAAGGATCAAAATAGCAGGAAATTACTACACAATTCAAGTTTTGATAAAACTATTTATTTTTCATGGACAATGTGACCAAATTATAGCGAGAACATGCAGGAAGTTCAACGAAATGTATCCTAATTTGCGACCAATGGACAAAAGAAAGTTTGTACGATTATACAATAATTTCAATAATTATTAATACCTACTGTTATTTATAAAAAAAGAACGTCAAATAACAAATTCAGTTAAACATGAATCGTAATGTAAATAATATCAAACAATAATTAACAAAACTAGAAAGCATTTACAATAAATTTTCAAAATGACGACCGTTGGTTTCCAAACATTTCAGAATACGAATAATCGTTGATGAAATTGTGGCTCGCCTTATCTCTGTGGGATCTAGCTCTTCAATGCTCCTGATAACTCGTTGACGCAGGTCTTGTTTCGTGAGTACCGGTGTCACATAAACCTTCCTCTTCAAATTACCCCTCAAGTAAAAATCAAGAGGTGTGAGGTCGGGTGATCTCGCAGGCCAATTCCACGGTCCTAACCGCCTTAACCAGCGATCGTCGAACATTTGGATCAACTCTTCAGTTATTTCCGCAGAGCAATGAGCTGGTGCTCCATCCAGTTGAAACCAGTAGGTACGATAATCTTCTAATGTTAAATTATCCAAGAAATTGTTCACTACCGTTCTTAAAATTTCGAGATATTTTTGAGAGTTCAAAGATTCTTCATAAATATAATAACTTATTTTATTATCTTTCAAAAGACAAAAAACATTGAAACTAAACTTTTCTTGGAATCCCGTTTCTCTAACAACTTTTGAATTTTGGTCTGCCCAGAAATGTTGGTTTTCTTTGTTGAAAATGCCTTCCGTAGAAAATTTAGCTTCGTCTGTCCAAATTATTCTTTTTAAAAAGTTCGGATCTTCTTGGATACGGATCAGAATGTCTTCACAAAAGCTTATTCTATTTTGATAATCTTCCGGTTTGAGAGCTTGAACTGTCATATACTTGTATGCGTGCATCTCTTGATATTGAGAATCCTTTGAATGGAAGCATAAGATAGGTCTAACTCTTCTTCTGCACTCCTTATGGAAGCTTGGGGATGAGCGTGAAAATAGGCCAGAACGTTTATAATGTTGTCTTCGTCTGAAGTGATATACTTTGTTCACAAATTACGACACAATTCGTTGAACTTCCTGCATGTTCTCGATATAATTTGATCACATTGTCCATGAAGAATGAAGAGTTTCATCAAAACTTCATTAGAATAATTATTCCTTTCCATTTTAATACTTTTCACTACTACTCTTGTTAATGAATGTAGACGCGTGCTAATGTCAACAATACTGATGTCAGAATTTAATAATGTCAAAAAATTTTGACACTTCATTGTGACAATAGCAACATGTGACTAGATTACAAATTTTTATAGGAACATGTTTCTCTTTCGGAAACCTTACTGTTTAGGTATAGAAACATGATATATCATTTTAAAGGTACTTCAATTGTCTATCAGAATATTCGATAATATACAGGGTGTCCTATTTGAAATATTTAACTTTTCTGCATTTTTGTACCTTGCGAAAACGTAACGAATTTCGAACGACCCTGTACACTATGGAACCAATTTCGTTACGCAGAACTGATGAACAGCTTATTCATAGAGTGCATCCAGAATTTCAACTTTCTACAAATTCCAACACCACATTAATGAACATTCGATTGGAACCATATTTTGGCTAAAAAATCAGGAAATTAATTAATTACTCAAAAACGGTTGAAGATAGGCATAGGGATGTGTGATCCAAAAAAATTTAAAAGTAATAGCGAACCCAACAATATGATAATATACAGGGTGCCTCATTAAAAATATCAAAGGTGATGCCATATTTCCACATAACAGATAACGTCGCAACGCTGAAAATATTTTAGATCGATAGATCCGAACCAACCATGCAAGTGACCAAATTTTCAAAAAGATTCCATGTCTCGTTTTCGGTAAACGTCTAAGGTACCATCGACGTGAATCACCCTGTATATAGATCTAAAACAAGTTATAAGTAAATCCTAAGGGAAGCAAATTTTATTCTCTTAGCAACCAAAATTGGTAAGCGAAGGTCAACCCATGATTGATAGTAACCAAACTGTAATCGTCAAAGTATTATGTTGGTAATGGAACATTTAGTTTTCGTCTGTCTCTGTAATTACTCCTAAACAAATGCGAATTATTGCATTTTGCTTGTTCGCATTAAGCTAAAAAGACCAATATAAAATTTTATAATATTACTACTTCCCAAAACATCAAATTGTCCCATCAATATTGTCAGAAAATCAATACATTCCCAACTTTATTTTTCTATTACGTCGCTTCTACTAAAGTAAAGGATAATTCCTTCTGTAGTGCATACTTTAACTATGTGCCCAAGCATTCTGTAGAAAAACGTGTAATAAAATTAAAGATAAGCCGTGAGATGCGAGCATTTTTGTACACAATTACGGAAAAGAGAAAATGCATAGCTTGGTTTCCCTACGTTGCTTCCAAGCACTTACAAAATATTCCTTGATTGTTTCTTGCCCTGACTATGTACCAAAGCATTAAAAAAAAACGAGTAAAACAGTTTAAGCCTAAGGCCTTGCAGTGCGTGCACCATATCACAGTGTCTTGGTATGCACAATATAACTCGGTCCCTAGGTCCCTTATTGAATTCTAGTTCTTGATATATGATACTCTATGTGCGAAGTACTATGGCTTTTCCAAAGGTAGAAGCATTTAATAACAACAATGAAGCCCAAAGCCCACATTTTCGTACCAAACTTCCTTGTAATGCTACAAAATACCATACCTGGATGACCAAGAGCAAAATACCGTACTCAATGAGTGTTTGTTGGCATTGGGGCCGAATGTGGTATATTTAAACATAAATTTTGTTGAAGTCGTTGTAAAATGTATTGCTTCGATGACCGAGAGCTAAGTTATGTGCCTCATTAGTGTTTATTAGTATTAGGACCAATTGTTGTCCAAAATACATATTTATGCAGCAGAGTTGGATTGCATTAGTGCTACATTTTGTCTTATATCCATGTTCATATACAAATTTCGTCGGGGACGCAGTAATTTAAATTCTCTCGATAACCACAAGCTAAATTCTTTGTGTTAAGGGTTTTGGCCAAATATTGCCCAAAATAGTTTGGTCAATGTTGTTGGAATCACGCCCGAATTGGTTGTCTTAATGACTAGCAGTACCTTCTGTGACCTATCATTGTTAATTACCAGTTGAACTAAAGGTTGCCCAAAATCTATATTGATATACCAGTTTCGTTAGACACGTGGCAAAATGAATTCTCTTGATAACCAAGAAATACATTTTGTACCCCATGAGGGTTTGTTGGTGTTTGAGCTTAAAGTGTATGTTGATAGATACATCAATTTTCACGACTAAATTTGTAGTCCATGACCGTCGGTCAGCATTTGTGCCGAATATTGTTCGCAATATATATTTACACCCCAATTTCGCCAAATTGTAAGAGAGAAAAATTCACTTTACTTGACGTTGGTCTTTATTTTGCTTGTCTAAAGGTGTGGGAAGCTATATTATATATCAGGATTGCTGAATGATTCCATTAACAATTACTAATTATGTCAATACATTAATACATTTTAAAAATATTATAAAATATTTATTTTATGTTTGTACCAAGAAGTATAACAATAAGGTCGTGGTTTATCTATGAAAAACGTTAAAACGGTCGACTTAACCAAAGATTAGAGTTTAAACCGTACCATAATCGTCAGCTGAGGTTTAAACTATACTTGAAGTTTACTGAACCTACAGATCTATCTGAAGATAACCTAAAGTTTAAAGGATACCTGAACAAACGCATATTTTATATTTACTTCTATTGTGTTGTGGGCGGTCTCGATTTTATTTGATTGATATTTTTATTAATAATAGGTATGTGATGACATACAATTTAAGTGTTCTAGAAATATTTAAATGTTAATCTTCTACATTGTTAAATCAATTATTAATGACACATAGATACTAATTATACTCAAATATTAATCATTAAGATGTGAACTAGTTTTATAATGATACTTTCCATGTTAAGCTCATATGGAATTTACGATATCTTTGTAGACGACCTTCAATTGTTGAGACCTAATTCCAGATCACAATTACCTTATTGTGTATATAAATATTTTTTTTTACTGTACTAAACCATTCTCAAAGCAACAGTAAGAATGATATCAACAGTAAGTACTTTTAAATAATATGCATATAAAGTATTAAGTATTGTTTTTCAGCTTATCATATGTTTTGTTTGTGCAACACTTGCCATTGCTGCACCAGGTGGCTTGTACTCAACATCACTTCTTAAAGCCGAAGTTGTTCATGAACCAAACTACTCATTCGGTTATGATGTACGAGATCCTAACACGGGAGACTTCAAAAATCAATTCGAAACGAGAAAAGGAGATGTTGTTCAGGGACGGTACTCACTATTAGAAGCGGATGGCACACAACGAACAGTTAATTATGCTGCAGATGCCTTAAATGGGTTTAACGCAGTTGTTAGCAAAACAGCACCGGTGGTTGCTGCCGCTAAAATTGCAACTCCATTAGTTCGTGCAGACATACCAGCAATTTCATCAATTAGTCCAGTTGTACAACCTTCCCAATTAGCTCCACTGGTTCGTGCAGAAATACCAACAATTTCATCAATTGCTCCAGTTATACAACACTCTCAATTAGCTAGAGTTGACGTAGCTCCTTTAGCTTTCTCTGAGAAAATTGCAACACCTTTAATTACTCACTCACCTATTGCACGTTTTGATGTATCCCCATTAACTTACTCCTTGTCGGGATTACATACATCTTTAAATAATTTATATTTTTAAATTGTGGTAGTATTTGTCTGTAAAATTTTTCCGAATAAATTCTGTAATTTTTAATTATGGTCTTTTTTGCCATTACGTTGTTGAAATTATAGGGGCTAACTGAGCTAGTTGGACCTGTAGTAAGAAACAAGCTGCTTTTCTTTTTTCATAGTGGCTTTTAACATTTTCGATATTCCAATCCATTACAGCTGTATTAATTGCAGTAAATAGACGTGATTTTGAAAAGTATCCAAAATAGTAATTGCATGTCAAAAAAGGTAAACAAACCGCGAGAATATTCTTGTTTTGTTTTCTTGAAATTAAATTATACCATAGTCTTATAACTTCTTTTCTATTCAGACTATGTTATGGATTTCTTATTTTTACATTATCTCAACTACATTTTAAATAAGATATCTAAAGCAGGTAGGTCTTGTTGCACTTTACTAAAGACCACTTTTAGTGTTTCAATTATTAGATTTCTCCTATCTATACCCAGGGTGGCCAATTTGTACACAGGGTGACCAAACGAGGAGGGGGTGGAAGATCGGAAATTATTTTTGGACCACGGGTAGATATGAATTGGTACTGCATTTTAAAAATATGTTTAATCATACAGGGTGTTTCATGTTGTTGGAGCTAACTAAATTTGTATTTTTTAATGAAATACCCTGTATATTACTACATTTGATACCAAATTGTATGGGTTTAGAGATATTCAATTGTTTTTCGAAAAAATATTCCACTTATACATTTTTTAAATGTACAGGGCGTGTCACTGTTTGCAAAAACAACTTTTTTAATTTTTAAATGGCACCTCCCCTCACAATGTTCGTGTCATTCGATGCGTTATTTGATATTCTTTCTTTTTCATCAAGCATATCTTATACTCACAATTGATAAATTTAAAAATATTTTCAGTTTATTTGTGAAATTGTGATTGTAATACAAAAGACTGAAAATGGAGGTATTAACTTTTCCATGGGATTGTAGTTTCTTACTAAAAAATGTTACAAGTAAAAACAATTATTTTACATTTGAAAGACTTTTTTGAGTAAAATTAATGCATAAAACACTCTTGCTTCTGGTCAAATTTAAATCACTCCTTAATAGAACCAATTGTTACAAACAATATTTCTTTTTTCAACGCAGTATTGTCATGGTACTATTGTTTTTTAATTGCGAGTTTAAACGTTCATTCCAAATAATCTTTGTTTTTTGGTCAGTAACCAATTTAAATTTATAAAAGATGTGGAAAATGGAAAAGTTGATTTGAACATAATCAAGCTGAGTACTTCAGAAATTTTACTAAGGACTGATCTAAATTTAGAAATTTCATTAAGGATTGATTTAAATTTGACTTGAACGAAACAGTGACTTGTGTAAGAGTATGCACCAATTTTATTCAAGTAATTCTGTTAAATTTAGAATAATTGAATTCAGGCAATTTGTAGTTATATTAACTCTTGCTTTTATTTGAAAAATTTTCCTTAATAAGAAATTACAATCCCATGGCCAACTTAATACCTCTATTTTTAGTATTTTTGTATTCGAAGACATGCTTGATGAAAAAGAAAGGATATCAAACGAGGCATCGAATGACACGTACAGCATGGGGGGTGCCATTTAAAAAAATTAAAAAAGCTTGCAAACAGTGACATGCCGTGTACATTATTAAAAAATCTGATAATAAGATATTTCAAAATACTACAGGACCACTAAAAATTTTTTGCCATTTTAAAATAAACAAAAGTCGCCTAACAAATCAGTGGCGGGGACCGCAAGTGGGATAATTTTTTCGAGAAACAATTGAATATCTCTAAAACCAAAGGAGATAGACCCATATAATTTGGTATCAAATGAAAGCGTATTTTATGGGCTTTCCAAAAATGTAATAATATATAGGGTGTTCCATTAAAAAAAGTATAAGTTTAGTTTGCTTCAATAATAGGAAACACCTTGTATGATCAAAAATATTTTTAAAGTGTAGCGCCTATTGATATCTACCCCTGGTACAAAAATCATTTCTCTAACCTTTTTTGTCTTTATACAACCTCCCTCTTTTGACCAGCCTTTATATGGAATTCAAAGTCCTGACTGACTCATTGATTGACTCACTGACTGACTGATATATCAACGCACAGCCTAAACTGCATGAAATTTGGAAGGTGTGTTTTTTGCAAAGTGTAGATATCCACTAAGAAATGAATTTTAGAAATTCCACACCTAAGAGGGTGAAACGGTTTTTTTATGATACTTTTTATTGTATGGGTCGATTGACCCGAAAATTGGTACACATACTCTTCAATTAAAATTATTAGACACGTGTATCACAAAATTTAAAGATTGCAGCAACGCGCGAAGGGTACGGCTAGTAAAGCCATAAAACTTGAACTTAACTAACAAATATCAAAATTGTTCAAAGCTTTACCTAGGTTACTACCAAATGAAAATTACAGACGTATATGTTCTTGGTACAAGTAAACATTTTAGTTGCTTTCTTTTTTCCTTCAAATATATTTTTTTGCTTCCTAGACGTTTGAAAAGCATAATTTCCTGCAATACATATGTGCATCAATAGTTTACACAGTACTTCATATCGTACATTGCAGTAATTGCTGAAAGACCTTATTTGCATATCTAACGAAAGCTCTCATGATTTACGTTGCCAATAAATACTTGGCTTTGTATGTTTTAGCAGCAAGTGCAGCCCATTTTCACTAAAAGAGAAACGTTTTTAACTGAATGTTAGTGTTAGAGAAATTTAGAAAATGTGAATCCGCAACAAATACGTCCTGTATGACAATTACATTTAATATTTGACTTTTTGGAACGATTAATAATTAGATCTTTAATACATGAAATAACAATAAAAAATTCCACAATCCAAAAACAAATTCAACAAAATTTGATCACATTATAATAACTTTTGTAATATAAAGTTGATGCAAAATTGTGAAAGACTAATTTGAAACAATAGCTATAAATAGTGCAAATAAAAGCCCCTTGTTTGGTATAGATATGTTGATGATACCTCTGTTATCTATAGATATGGATGTAAAGCATTAAACACATTTTTGGATTTTATGAGTGGCGGTGCCATAATTCACTTACTGTTTTAGACACTAAATGTAAGGAAAGTTTTAAACAGTTGTTGGTGAGCTTTCACGATTTTTAATCGATTTAACCGATTTCCGGAAATGAACTATAATTTTTTTTCATTAGAATCGTCTGCGGATTTGCAACTAGCCAAAGGCTAACAAGCAAATGTGATGGTTACAGTGACATGCGTCTGGAAACCACCCAGTGGCAGACCCCGATGTAATACTAAGTATATTATATAATACTAGTTAAAAAGGTCTAAAGTTTTACATCTAGTTAGGCGCCTGGCAGTAGTTGCATTGTCCAGAAGGTTGAGCGGTAAGGAGTTGGGATGGTTGTGCTGTCTGTTAACGTAGTTTGTTGAGTGTCTGGAAATTTCGTCCTTGACCCGTGGGATCTTGAGATCAGTATGCAGAGTTATGTTAGATATGTACTATTCAGCATTGGCTAGAGGGCGGAGAGCTTTATTTCGGAACCTATGTAATATTGTAGTGTTCGAAGGTTTTGCGCATCCCCACAGTTGTATGCCGTAGGTCCACACCGGAGTTAGCACTGACCTGTACACTAACGCTTTATTGGTTAAGGATAATTTGGAGCCAATTCATTTTCTTCATTTTGATGTATAGTTCCTTCCTTTTGCGATGTGCGTTTTCCATGTGAGGCGTGTGTCAAGGTGCATGCCAAGATACCTTGCTTCATCGTTGGTTGGGGTTTGAATGCCATTCATGAAGACTGGAGGAGCGGTTCCATGCTTTGATGTGAATGTTATGGCGGCGGATTTCGATGCATTTATTTTTATGTGTTGTTTGTGGAACCATACCTTAAGTGTGTTAAGATTGCGTTGGAGTGTAGCCGAGGCCTGTTGCACATCACTGTGAGCTAAAGGGTGTCCCAATAAGAACGCCGGATTTAATAATGCACAAAATAAGATATATTTGAAAGAAATGACATATATTCATACATGAACTCAGAGGGCACAAGTTCCGATTTAAGTATGGAAAATGACATCTGGCATATATCCACCACGAGATGCTCTGCAGCTAGTGATTCTGTCAATGAAATTTGTGATAACTTTTGCACAGTCTTGCGCCTGGAGTTCGGCGCTGACACGTCGAATTTCCTGCTTCAGGTCTTGTATGGTTCGGGTGCTGTGTTCATAAACCTGTGATTTGAGAACCCCAAAGAAAAAAGTCGCACGGTGTGAGGTCATATGACCTTAGTGGCCAGTTTTGGTCACCTCTGTGCGAAAGGACTCGGTTTGGAAGTTTCTCATGCAACAGATGAATAGTCTCGTTGGAGGTGTGGCATGCAGCGCCATCTTGAAGGAACCACAACTGTTCGTAATCAATGTCATCCAAATAAGGCCACAAGAAATACCTAACCGTATTACGGTAACGTTCTCCATTAGTTGCTGTGGCATTACCATCGTCATCTTCGAAAAAGTAAGGCCCTACCACTCCACCGGCCCAAAGTCCACACCAAACAGTCACTCGTTGAGGGTGTAATCCCTTTTCAATCATTTTTTTAAAGTTTTCTGTTCAACAAATGCGACAGTTCTGTTTGTTTACGAAGCCGGAAAGATGAAAATGAGCCTATTCACTAAAAATAATTTTGTTGGCAAAGTTGTGGTCTGCATGTTGCCTCTCAAAAATCCACTGAACGAACTGTCTTCGTTGCAGATGGTCTGTTGGTTGCAGTTCTTGGTTTAACTGCACTTTAAATGTATGCATGTGCAGATCTTTCACGAAAATCCTCTGCAATGAGCTTCTTGAAATGCCTAACTGCTGTGAACGTCGACGAATGGATTTGTTCGGACTCACTTGAACACTATCTCTCACAATGGCTATGTTCTGAACAGACCGCGTACGACTAGTGCGTTCGGGTGTTGGAATGTTTGCAGTGTTTCCTGTTGCGTCGAATTTCGTCATCAGCCTTCGAACAGTTGGGTCATTAGGCCTAAGAGTGCACGAAGCCTTCGAACAGTTTAAGCATAACATTTACCATTGTGGTAATGAGTTTTCACAATTAAAACTCGTCGTTCAGCAGTGTAACGCTCCATATCCCGTAACTGCAACAAATATAGAAAATAAAAAGTGGAGGTAGAGTGCTGCCAATCTCATAGCAACAAAATGGCGGCCAATTCAAATCCGGCGTTCTTATTGGGACACCCTATACTACTATAGCGGTGTTATCCGCGTATGCAAATACTACCTGGTCCTGCTGTGGTAAGTAGGCCGTGTATGTAGGGTAGGTAAAGTATCGATCCCATCACGAACCCTGAGGGAACTCCAGCTAGGATTTGGTGCAGGCTAGACAAGCTGTCATTCTGTTTAACTTGGTAGTACCTTTCACTTAGGTGGGATCTGATAAGGAGGTAGTATTGGTAGGGTAACGCTTGTTTGATTTTGTACAGTAGACCGGTATGCTATACGCGGTTCTGTGAAATTTACAAATACACGACTTATACCAAGAAGCTCGATATTTAGAGTGACTCTTATACAAAAATTTGGAGTAAAGGATCCGGAGTGATAGAACAAGCAAAAAGTAACATTTTTCTGTGAAACAAATTGTTAAACATTTAAAAACGGTCCTATATTAATTAAAACAGGCATACTTCTTTACTATCAAACTGACATTAAATGCGATGAAGATTTTCTGAAACGTCTAAGAAATTGTTGAAAGCTTATCTACTCTGGTTGATAAATTGACCGGTTTGAGCCGATTAGAAGAGTTAAGTGATAGAACAAGCAAGAAGGAATTAAACTTTATCTTAAAACAATTTTCTGTAAAAATGGTTATGTTGAAACAGATTGTTAAACATTTAAAAACAACAGTTTTATATTAATGAAAGTAGGCATACTTATTTACTATCAAACTGGCATTAAATGCGATGAAGATTTTCTGAAACGTCTAATGAATTGCCGTTAAGCTTCAAAATGTCAAGAGATTTACTCCAAGAGAAATATCTGGTACCATTTCAATTTACGGCTTTTGCAATAGGATCAGGTTTTTACAATATCCAGGTAATTAGTAAATTTGCTCTTGCTATAGTTAAAGAATTACGAATTTGATTGATTAGATTATTTTGACGTTGCTCCTAGAGGGCGATAGTTTCACGATACTGTTTAGGTAAATCAAAACATATTTTTTTTAATGTATCTAAAAATTGCAATAAACTTTGAAAAAAAATCAGGTCGCTTAACTTTATCCGTTTCTAAGTTATTTGCATTTAAAAGTTTCCATGTATTTTGTGGTGATTTTTGTATCCTCAAAAGATTAAAACAACAATAATAATTATTGATAATAGTAATAATAATAAACCTTAAATCAAATGCTGGAAGTGTCCACCACCTCCCTCAATTGCTCTTAAATGTCTCTGAATATTAAACAAAATGTCCCTATTATTTTTAAATGAATTAGCGGCTACTTGTATTTTCTACCGCAACTCCTCAACAGAATTAATTTCTTTACGGTACACCGCATACTCAAGTTTGACCACACTGAGAAATCCAAGGGATTTAAGTCTGGACTTCTCGGTGGCCAACTAAATTTACTACCACGTCCAATCCACTGATGAAGGAAATGTTCATTTAAATAGTGGCGTACTGGCAAGGCAAAATGTGGTGGCGCACCATCGTGTATAAACCACATATCTCTTTTAAAGCGAGTGGTACATCATCTAGGAGCTCGTTTAAATTATGTTGAAGAAAGTTTAAATAATGAGGTCCAGTTAGATTGGGTGGTAACTCAAAAGGTCCTATGAAAAAAAAAACAGAAATTAAACCAAACCAAATATTTATCTTAAACTCATGCTGAAATGTCTTTCCTTTACAGCATGCCTTCCGTTACAATTAGTAAATTTGCTCTAATTTAAGGTCAAGAATTTGGCAATTTTGTATGCGTCTAGTACTATCTCAAAGCCTTCTTTCGCGAACTTTACATAGGGAACAGGTATCCCCGTATTATTATGGATGAGGATCGAGTTATTCATCATAGAGACATCATACTAGACCAAATAATATCCGTATGAGAAAACTTATCTACTCTGGTAGATAAAGTGACCGGTTTGAGCTGATAAGAGGAATGCAGGTATATATTTCCTAGATTGGTGTTTTTGAAACACCTAGTGACTCGTGAAGACGTTAACACCAGGACATACTAAAATAAAAGCTTTAATATTCCGCGAGTGTATTCATAGTTAATGCGACGATTCAATTGGGAATTTTGAACATTAACTGTTTCTGTTATTGTATGCTTTGTGTGTATTGAATTGTTATTTGTACATAATAAAATGTTTATTTACATCATAATTATGCGTTATGAATTGATTAAACGTAATAAGATATTTTATAGCAAAATGTTACATGATTCTCATTATTTCTATATGTTTTATAGCTACTCGATATCTTTACATCTAATTTTAAAACACCTTGTATAAATTTTACTAAATGTGAGAAAATTATAAATAAATAAACGTAAATAATTTTTTCACCACCTATATTCGAAAGTGTCAATTGTTGACTGTTTTTAGGGTAATTTTTAGGGGCCAAAATATGCACTTAGCTACTAGTAATTGGTTTCCAATAACAGCGAGAGACAACGTACATTCCCTCCTGTTGACATATACCAACTAGAGCCAATATATCTTGTATGAGAAAAATATAAACCAAAGCAGAACATTTTAAGTAATTTGTGATTCAGCATGATTGTTATTAATAGTGCAATTTGTTAAATTACTAAAACTAACATTTAAAACACGTTTCGATGAACCACTTAATATTACCGTGTTAACATCAATGTTTTCGAATGCAGCAGCATTTCAGAGATAAATTCGAACGATAAAAATCTGCAGTTGGTCAAAAAATGTTCTACTTTGCAGTAAAGTAACATTCCCTCCCTTAGATGATCACTGCCCTCGCTTAGCTACGATACGCTCGGGATTAACCTTCATCGACGGGAGGGAATGTGTTACTTTCCTCCCTAGTAAAATAAATAGTTATTTCTTTGTGGTTCGCTGCACACATCAAATAAAATTATTGAATAAAACTAAGACGCGGTGTGCAAAACAATCAAATTTAGTGACTAGTGTTATGCGTTAAGAAATAACGCCATCTTAATTCATTGTCTTAGAAAGTTCAAGTTCAAGATGATAGAGGAAAAACACAGAAAAATGGAAAGTTTCCATTCGGAGCTGCTTAAGCTTATTGCTTCTGAAGCAATAATCAAGCATATGTACGTACACATTTAGTATGCTTGGAAATGAGTATAGGTACGGTAGAGTCTTACGGGACTAAAGACTACCATTTTTTTATTAAATTGATACTTCATTGATAGTTGTATTACAAACATTGGAAATAAAATTTACTTAGTTAAAATAAATGACCCAAATCAAAAGTTAGTTGGATCGATTCTAGCTTAACGGCAATGCGTATAAGCTACAACAACCGACATTAAAATCGGTTCAGGATCTTTATAGAACAGAAAACTCTTAGATACAATCCGCTAATTTAATAATGCGTACAGAAGTAATTTTACTCATATTTTGTTTAGATTATTGATACCTTATGAAACCAAACAATTAATGTACGAATAGAAAAAATTTTCTGTAAATTTATAGCTTTGAAAAATTTCTCTTATTCACTTCAAGTCTAACTTTGTTATTGTGGTAAAAGTGTTAATCGATAACGTTAACACGGTTATGCGAACATATATGATGGCGACATTGTTTTTTGTTTGCA
Source organism: Vesta saturnalis (assembly GCA_036346205.1). NCBI lineage: Eukaryota > Metazoa > Arthropoda > Insecta > Coleoptera > Lampyridae > Vesta > Vesta saturnalis. Next base: position 426,112 of record JARFJB010001393.1, on the reverse strand, counting down.
CTAATCCAATCACTGCAGTTTATCTACCGGTTGGCCATAAAGGAATCTCACAGAGTTGAACACATTGAGCTTTTGTAAGAAAAATTAGGTTAGTTTAACTCAGTGGCGAAACTAGGGGTGCAAGGTGTGCCAGGCACACTCCAGGCAAGCCGTGACACACCCCAGAAAAACGGAGCACTTCCCCATTTTTCATTCTTATCTTAAATTCCACCTAACAACTTAATTCGTTAAATCTTAAACCATTGCGATAAACAAACGAGTAGTAATAGTGACATAGTGATAAGTACAATTATTAATTATTAGTTATTATGTAAGGACATTAGAATATTCGTCATTCGAGCATAAGTTGTATCGGTGAAATGATATTTGTTTAGCTAAGCGGCGCGGCGGCGGTAGACTGCTGACTGTGACTGTGCTGCTCTTGGAATTGTTTTGGTTCATGATACTGATATGCGTTGACTGTTGATGCATAAACAATAGCATGTATAGTTCCTCTTTCACGATGTAGTAAACCCAGCAAGCATAAAGACGCCGCAAAGATTAGTAGATTATATTAGTTTACATACAGTTTACATTAACATTCTAAAAGATAACTTTTTATAAAGGAAGCGAGACTTGAAACTTAAAAATAGTGTAACATACCGGAAATGGTGACTCATTATTCCGAACAATCTAGATGTATGAATCATAACTACGATGCCTCGGCAGACGCAGACAGCAGCTTACGTAAATTATTAGTCATCAAACTTCTAGAAGATTCGAGAAGGATTGCTTGCGTCATCGGTACCTATATAAGCAACGCTGCAACGCACGATGAATTCATGGGGTTAGTACTTGTTATAGTTATGTTTAATGTTTTATGTAATATATATTTTATTATTATTATTATTATTATTATTATGAGCCAAGTGCCAATATAACCTGTGTTCGGTGTTCCATGTTCTGAGTCTTCTGTGCTGACAGCACATTGCTGTGTGAAATAAAACATCAAAGCAAACAAATAGCCACTGCCAAGGCCAACTGTCACAAACAACTAAGGACTAAGGTAATTTTACTTATTTGTATGTTTGTTTTAGAGTATTATAAGATGTTAAAATTTTGATGGGTGAAAAAGGAAAGATTGCATCACAAGTTTCAGCTAATAATAATAATAGTTTAAAGTTAAAACTGCAAAGGATTTTGATTTGTACTTTCTTTCAGGCCTTTTACTTGTTTCCCATCAGTGTCCGAGCAGTTAGCTTCGGTGTTTATAAATTTTTTTATTATTCGTTGCAGATTGCAGATTGGCTTAACATGAAGAAATTCAAAGACTGATCTTTTTCAAATCTGCCAAAATCAACCCGGCAAAGATGAGACTGAGCAAAGCCACTCTACCAATGCACTCAACAACAAATATTGAATAGCTTGTGATTTAACACAATCTTCAACTTCAAATATAGAAAATGTTTGAGGGTGAAAAAAGAAAAATAAAGTCGCTGAAGTTGCAAAATACCAAAACATCCGATGTTTTAATCTGCAAGAAACAAATCAAAGAGGACGAAATGATCCAGAAGATCAAGATCTGGGAACTTTTTATGTGGCCTTGCTCGGGTTAAAGTTGTTTTTCCAAAAGTTCATTTGGAGATAGACGGAGATCGTTTTCTCAATTCTTGATACTTATCAGTGGCTTGAATATAGTTAAGTTAAAACTTTGGCATTTGTCTGCAGACATTTTCGGCATTCTGCAAATATTCGAGATCAAAATGAAAAGTTTTCGATTAATGGGTTCAGAATTGAGAAACTAAGTAGTCTTAAAAACATGACACCTTTTGGTACAGTGACTGTATGCAAAGGTTTGTAGGCTACAAGCATTCCTTAAAGGCCGGAGATGTTCATAAGAAGCTAACCATGCAACATGAAGAAATGATAATACAGAACAGAGATTATATGATAAAATTAATCGACATGATTTTATACTTGACACGTCAAGGGCTGCCACTCCTAGGACACCAAGAAAACGCAACATCTACTAACCGAGGAAATTTTCTGGAGTTGGGTGAACTTATGGCAAAACATGACACGAATTTTTCGATGCATCTAGACAGACATATCAGTTATTGCAGTTCCAAAATACAAAATGAAATAATAAGCATCGCATCTCAACTTGTTATTGAACAGATTGTAGAAGAAGTGCGGCAATGTGTTTTTTTTTTGATAATGGTTGATGAAGCTAGGTGCTACAAACAAGAACAATTATCCGTGGCAATCAGATATACCGTAGGCTTGGAAGTTGAGGAACGTTTTCTTGGTTTCGTAGATTGTTCTTCTTCTAGAGATGCCGAGAGTTTAAAAATACTTATTAAAAAGTATCTAAGTAAATGCAGTTTGTTGAATAACGCCATATTAATTGGCCAATCTTATGATGGAGCCAGTGTTATGTCTGGGAAACACCAAGGACTGCAAGCCAAAATAAGGGAAAATCATCCACAAGCCATTTACTTTCATTGCTTGGCACACAGGATGAACTTGGTAAATGTCGACAGTTGTGCTAAGGTGTCTACTGCAGCTGCATTTTTCAACACTCTGGAGGCAATATACGTCCACTTTTCTCAACTCGGTCATCACTCTCATCTCATAAACGCCCGTGATGCTCTAGGTATAAAGTCGGGGGGCGAAATGGGAAGTCTTAGCAGTACCAGGTGGAGTTGTCGATATGAAAATTGCAAATCCCTTTTGAAAAATTTCCAAGCAATTCGAAATGCTCTGGATGAAGAAATTGAACAAGGGTGAGACAAAAATTCTGTAGAATCACTTGGAATACAGGCATCAATGATAAAGCCACAATTTATCGTTTGTTCGTCTTCCATTCAGTGTTAATGGTCGCAAATGTACTGAGTAAATATTTTCAGAGAAAATATGCCACACTAGGTCAGGCTAGTGATATCATAGATAGTAGCTTTGAAGAGAAGAGGAACAAATTCGAGGACCTGTGGATTGAAATAGAAAAATTCTCAGGAGAATAAGACATTTGTTTGGAGCCTTTAAGGATTTCAAAAAAAAGGAAGCAACCACAAAGGCTTAATGAATATCTATCTGACTCAACCCTGGGTAAATCATCTCTGATCGACATACCTGCAGGAACTACAGCTCCCGAATACTGGAAAGTCAACATTTACTACCAAGTCATGGACAACGTGATTGGCAATATGAAAAAACGATTTGAAAATCTTCCCCTTGCGAGATCTATTGATTCCTTTATGAAGCTAGATTTGGATCAAGCATTTGAGTTCGTCGCCAATTATCAGAGGGCCTTCAATATCGAAATCTCAACACTTCAAGCTGAAGTTTTAGTGATACGAAATTTATTCAAAATAAAAATCTTGAAATCACGTTGGAAAATCTAAAAGTTCAAGTGAAGGGGATCTGACTCCAAATCTTTACAAATTACTACAAATTGCTGTAGGCCTTCCAATCAGTTCAGCTGGTTGCGAAAGAAGTTTCTCCGCTATGAGGCGGATAAAACATGGCTGAGAACCACAATGGTACAAGATAGATTTTCAAATTTATCACTTCTTGTATCGAAAATGCTTTAGTTAAGCAGAAATTGCCGACTGAACAAGTTCTCTCGTTTTTATAAAAACAGATACGAAAATTAAATACTTATCTGATTTTAATGTGTACTTAAATTATAAATAAAGTTTGAAATACAGTTATCTTCGTCAGTAGTAATGTTTGTTAAAATTGTTAAAGATGTAGTAAACAATTTTGTCAAATATACATGTTTATGTTTGAATTTTCAAATTTGACAAAATTGTTTATCATCTTTGAAAAATTCAAACATAAACATGTTTATGTTTGAATTTTCAAATTTGACAAAATTGTTTACACATCTTTAACAATTTTAACAAACATTACTATGACGAAGATAACTGTAGTTATCAAAGTTAGATTGTAATAAGTACACATAACATAAATGTTTTAATTGAAAGTTTACATTTAAAAACTAAAATTAGTTTGAAGTTTTTTATTCATACCTATATGTTATATTTTCTAAATAAAATATGAAAACAAGAAAGTCTTTTACTTAAAGTAGGTATATGACAAACCATGATGATGAAAACTAAAACTGTTTAAAATTGAGAGTGAAAACAAGATTGACGTAGTTTTCATGCGCATGCATCTATAAAAAAGTGGTGTGTACGCTCCAATAAAATTTTTATACGCACCCCTCCCCAAAAAGAGCCTGTGGGGGCCTGCCCCCCCCCCCCACAGAAAAATGTTGTAGTTTCGCCACTGGTTTAACTTCAATGTGATGCATGATTTGTTGTAAGTCGTCTAAAATATACTAATATATACCATTCAAACTTATACAATATCTGAAGGACAACCGGTATTATTGAGAAAAAATACTTTTTTCTTCAGACGTCAATAAAAGATTACATTTCAAACTTCACCTGACAACGTTAAAGTTTGACATTTTCACCGGCGGTTGCAAAAGTCTTTTGCATCCCCTCGCAGCGGATGCAAAAGTAATGTAAGTTAATAACTTAAACTCCCAATTTGGAAAACAACGAAAACAAATTTATTGTTTAGAGTTATAAAGATTAAAAGTACAATGATCAAAACTAACATTTTCTCCAAAATAAAATCCGGCAGAGGTAACAATGGAGGTCTCGCTGCGTTCTAAGGCAATGGTCTTTAATTCTTCATCTTCTACATGAACTTCTGTACTCGTAGCGCTTGCACTAGGTGCAAAAATTTTCAAGGCTGTCTCTTTTTTTGTTGCTAGACAGTCTTCAATATAACGCTCAGCTACAGTGCTGGATTTCCAGCCACCATGGCGCTTTAAGCACATTAAACCTGCGCCGCCGTCTACCAACAGTGTAGCTGAGGTCCTTCTTAGACAATGCCCTGTGCATTCTGTATAGTTCGCTAATTTTAAGAAAAAAGTTACCTCCCTAGAACACTAATTGTAAATGATTTAATTTTTTTTGTTTTGCTATTTGGAATTTTAATATGTAGTAGAGTTTTCAGGTTCTGAATGTCCTCTACCTTCATCTTCACCAATTCATCGCAACTACATGCCCCTGAGATACCAATAATCAAAACTATCTAAAAAAATTCAAAATATAAAGACTTGTTTTCATTCTATTTTTAAAAGTTACCTTCATTGCCAAGTATTTTTCGTCCGACGCTTCCGATAAAAATTTGTTAAATTGGGCTTTTGTAAATACTTTGGCCTGCTTTGGGGTGTATCCTTCATTCTGCTTCTTTAGATATGCACGAAGTTTCAAGTATTTGCGTATATCTACGCCATTTGGAATGCTCAATAATGATGTTATCATCGAATATTGAGACCACACTGTCGAGCTTTTCATTTTCATTTTTGTTGCTAATTCGGCAAAATAAGCCAAGATTACGGTTTCAGAGTAGCTTTTAATATTTTTTCATCGCACTATTTCATAAATTACTGAAAAACGCGTTCATAGATTTTGCTCGATCTTGTAGGAAATAGATCATTTATTGCTGTATTAGCCGCTTCAGTAATTTCTGACGGCGTGTAGTTCTCCAAATCCATATCATACTCCTAACAACGTAATATTTTAATTTACACAAATAGCAACAAAAATTTTAATAGAATACTTACAATGACACGGAGAATCTTCACAATTTTCAACTTGTTTAATGCATTGTTTTCAACGAAACCCAGCAACGTCTACTGCTGCTTGCCAGAGTACGCTAAGTAAATCTAACTATTCCTCATTTTCACAACCTAACTATTTTTTCTTATTTCATATTTAAGTGTAAAAAAAGTCTGAAGACAAAATAGTACATTTTATGCGGAGCAAAGTGATTTTTTGTGGCTCACCTGTGTTTGCCGGACTCACTACGTTCGTCTGTCAAACCTACAGATTCGCCACAAAAAGTGTCAATTTAGCTCCTTATAAAATAATATACTATTATTTTTAATAAACTATTTAATGCAATAACTTTTATGCGTCTAATAATTTTATGTTTATTTGGAAAAAATGAAGGACAATGCATTGAAACGGGTGCGTGTGCACACGCAGAAAAAGATCCCCCTAAATTTTGTAGGTAGCCGAACACGTCAAGAAACCATCTATTGTTTTCGGAATTATGACTGACTTCGCTAACACCCTTTCCTAATTTTGAGATTCAAGCCCAATCCAACGGCACAATATTCATATATTGGACATTGTATTCATGTATTTGGACGTTTTCCCACCGAATTATTTTGAAAAAAAAATATTTTACAGCATTAATGAGTATTTAAACACTGAAAATAGCACAACTTAACCTAATTGTGCAGTTAAATGCCATACAAAGGGACACAAAATAATTTTAATCCTAGGTTTAAGATTATGTGAACATCCTTCTTGCTTACTTAAATTGGATGTGTGTATAAAACATACAATTTATGTTATGTTACAATTTTGTGCAGGTATAGGTTATGTAGTTGATATTTTTTTCACTTATGCTCAATCCATGTATTATCTCATTTTACAACGTTTGGCGAAGTGTGTGTGTGTGTAGGTGTGTGTGTGGTGTGTGTGTGTGTGTGTGTGGGTGTGTGGGTGTGTGTGTGGGTGTGTGTGTGTGTGGTGTGGGTGTGTGTGTGGTGTGTGTGGTGTGGTGGTGTGTGGGTGTGTGGGTGTGGGGGTGAGTGTGTGTGGTGTGTGTGTGAGTGTGTGTGTGTGGTGTGTGGTGTGTGGTGTGTGGTGTGGGTGTGTGGTGTGTGTGTGGTGTGTGTGTGTGGGTGTGTGTGGTTGTGGTGGGTGTGTGTGTGTGGGGGTGTGTGTGTGTGGGTGTGTGTGGTGTGTGGTGTGTGTGGTGTGTGGGTGTGTGGTGTGTGTGTGTGGTGTGGTGTGTGTGTGTGTGTGTGGTGTGGTGTGTGTGTGTGTGTGGGTGTGTGGTGTGGTGTGTGTGGTGGTGGTGTGTGGTGTGTGGTGTGTGTGTGTGGTGTGTGGTGTGTGTGTGTGTGTGGGTGTGGTGTGTGTGTGGTAGTGTGGTGTGTGGTGTGGTGTGGGGTGGTGGTGTGTGTGTGTGTGTGTTGTGTGTGTGTGTGTGTGTGTGTGTGTGTAGTGTGTGGTGTGTGTGTGTGTGTGTGTGTGTGTGTGTGAGTGTGTGTGGTGTGAGTGGGATGTGTGGGTGTGTGTGGTGTGTGTGTGTGTGTGAGTGTGTGTGTGAGTGTGGTGTGTAGTGGTGAGTGTGTGTGTGTGTGTGTGTGTGTGTGTTGTGTGGTTGTGTGTGTTTGTGTTGTGTGTGTGTGTGGTGTGTGTGTGATGTGTGGTGTGGTGTGTGGTGTGTGTGTGTGTGTGTGTGTGTGTGGTGTGGTGTGTGTGTGAGTGTGTGTGGGTGTGAGTGTGTGGTGTGTGGTGTGTGTGTGTGTGGTGTGTGTGGTGTTGGTGTGTGTGTGTGTGTGTTGTGTGTGTGAGTGTGTGTGTGGTGTGTGTGTGTGTGTGGTGTGAGTGTGTGTGTGTGTGGTGGTGAGTGTGTGAGTGTGTGAGTGTGTGTGTGTGAGTGTGTGAGTGTGTGTGAGTGTGAGTGTGAGTGTAGTGTGTGAGTGTGGGTGTGTGTGGTGTGTGATGTGTGTGGGTGTGTGTGTGTGTGTGTGTGGTGTGTGGTGTGTGTGTGTGTGTGAGTGTGTGAGTGTGAGTGTGTGTGTGTGTGTGTGTGGTGTGTAGTGTGGGTGTGTGAGTGTGTGGTGTGTGTGGTGTGTGTGTGTGTGTGTGTGTGAGTGTGTGTGACTGTGAGTGAGTGCGTGTGTGAGCGTGTGCGAGTGTGTGTGTGTGTGTGAGTGTGTGAGTGTGTGTGTGGTGTGTGGTGTGTGGTGTGTGGTGTGTGGTGTGTGAGTGTGTGTGTGTGTAGTGTGTGTGTGTGTGTGTGTTGTGTGTATGTGTGTGTAGTGTGTGTGAGGTGTGTGAGTGGGTGGAGTGTGTGGAGTGTGAGTGTGTGTGGTGGTGTGTGGAGTGTGGGTGAGTGTGTGAGTGTGTGTAGGTGTGAGTGTTGTGTGAGGTGTGAGGTGTGAGTGTAGTGTGTGAGTGTGTGAGTGTGTGAGTGTGTGAGTGTGGGGTGTGTGAGTGTGTGGTGTGTGGTGTGGAGTGTGTGTGAGTGTGTGTGTGTGAGTGTGGTTGTGAGGTGTGTGAGTGTGTGTGTGTGAGTGTGGTGTGTTGTGAGTGTGTGAGGTGTGTGGTGGGTTGTGTGTGTTGTGGTGTGTGAGTGTGTGTGTGGTGTGTGAGTGTGTAGTGTGTGAGTGGTGAGTGTGAGTGTGGTGAGTGTGTGAGTGTGTGTGTGTGTGAGTGTGAGTGTGTGAGTGTGTGATGTGTGTGGTGTGAGTGTGTGAGTGTGTGAGTGTGGTGTGTGATGTGTGTGAGTGTGTGAGTGTGTGAGTGTGTGAGTGTGTGAGTGTGTGAGTGTGTGTGTGGTGTGAGTGTGTGAGTGGTGTGTGAGTGTGTGGTGTGTGAGTTGTGTGTTGTGTGTGGTGTGTGAGTGGTGTGGTGTGTGGTGTGTGGTGTGTGTGTGTGAGTGTGTGTGGTGTGTGTCGTGTGTGCGTGTGTGCGTGTGTGCGTGTGTCGTGTGTGTGTGTCGTGTGTGCGTGTGTGCGTGTGTCGTGGCGTGTGCGTGTGTGCGTGTGTGCGTGTGTGGTGTGTGTGTGTGGTGTGGTGTGTGTGTGTGAGGATGTATGTTAGTATACACGATAACTACAGAACGAAATCACTGCCGTACTTCAAATTTCGTAATTAAGCCTGTTTTCATTTTTCTTGGAGTTGTTTAGGGTTTGGGAGAAATTCAGGCGCAGAGGCGTAGTTTATTAGGAGCAGTTTATTTCCGAAACAGCTGTGTATTTAAAAGATATAAAAATACCAACATATAGACCTTTTTGCACGATTGAGCTTTTTCGTTTATTTACCATATCTGTTTCCAGGAGAGTAGAATATGTTTACTGGTTGCGAGGCTCAACTCGTCGGTATGTATTTTACACACAGGCGTCTTTTACTTACCAACGTAAAATTATATATACTACCTATATTTCACAATAATAAAAACAAAAAATTTAGTCATTTCTATTTAAAACGTCACTTTTGACTTTTCGTTTATTTAGTAGAAATTAAATAATTTCAATTGTGGTAAATTTAATACAATCGTGCAAAGAACAGTAGGAGCATCACGAACATTAAGGGTCGTACCGGTATCCCGCCGTCGACCGGTAAACGTCCCGTACTGATATTGATACTCAATATACTATAAACCTATCAATGAATTATGTTCTATGCAATTTTTTGATACGACTCGTGATTTAGCGGCAAAATTCCTACTATGGAATTTATTATTATAATTATTTCATGTCTTTTCATTTCCACTTTGTTTTAGTAGGAAGGTCGTGTTTTGCTCCACACCAGACAATTTTTAACTACAGTAATAATATATTTTCATGTCATTAAATGACAATGTAGGTACACAAACATTGTTCAAACTTCTAAACCTTTATTTCAATTGAATCAGTTTCACAATGTAAACCTCACAAAATAAAACTGAAAGTTGTAAATATATAAATAAATAAAACAAATTCACAAAAGTGCACATAAAACTCTCAAACTCATAAATGTCAAACATCATGTATGCGAAAACAGCCGATAAAAAATGATTAAGCTACGTATATAAATGTGTTACAACCAAGTATGCATTTTGCAGTAACAGTAATCTGGTATTTCTTACAGTGACTCTACTACAAACAGTGGCGGCAATCCATGTATCGATGTTTATCGGGCAGACTAGTCACGTGGTGTATGGCCGCCATTAAGAGGCAAACTTTGTTTGTTCACGTTTAAGCAGTGTGTGTTTTGTATTTAGATTGTCTTGATTTTGCGTTATAAGAAAGTAATTATTGATGTTAATTTAGTTTCTTGTAAATATTGTGTAAATAAAAATATACTGTTATAACATTAAATTGTGTGTTGTAACGGGGTCCCCTAAAACACAATTTTGTTCATTCGCAGTTTTGTTGCCGTGCTAATTAATTAATATTGCAAAGAGCGATTGCTCTATCAATACAAAATTCAAATAATTATATCGGTGGAGAAATAATTTGTTTACTTACAAATAATAAAACAGTATTTTTACCGGATAAGACAAATAATAGCATAGCTGATCAATTTGTGTCGTTATCAGGAAATATTTTGGACGTGGTTCCAATAATCACAGAAGATGGTGTTTCTTAACCAAGGTGAAGATCAGCAAAACGAATATCATGAACTTCTTCCATTAAAAAATGCTGAGTTTTTTGAGGTAAGTGTTAATATAGGGCAAAGTAAAACTGAATTTAATTTAGAAAGTCATTTATTACAAAGGGGGAATTGGTGTTTTTTTTTTTACTGGCGCCACAATCGTCTTATACGCAATGTTTTGGTAATGATCGAGCGGAGATTTCAAAAAATAATTTTATTATTGCAGATTTTGTAGAGGTTGTTAAATATTTTTAAAAATGTAAGTAAACAAATACTTGGATTTTTTCATTTTAGAGAGCTGCTGTTAATGATTGTGATGCCGTTTCAAACTCTTCAGTGGATAAATATATACCAAATTCTGACGCTGAATCCTCTTTTTCTGATAGGGTGGCTAGTTTATAACATATTTAGTAATATTTTCATTTATAAGATTTTGTAATTAAATTTTTAGGATAATGATGCACACATCGAGACGTCGATGTATGATGATGTGGACGCTGTCATAGTTACCCAAACATCTGAGAAACTTACTAACGTTCCACCAATTTTCAAACACGAAAGCTTTAGGGTAATTAAACATTTTTTTAAACTGTTAGAATGCTTTTTACAATAGAATTTTTTCAATTTACTCTATTTTTAGCAAAATGAAACTCAAAATTTGGTAGTCAAAATAATGAAGTTCAATACACAAAATCAGGGGAAATACGCAAAAGAAGAAAATTGCAAAAGAAATCCTCAGAAAGAAAAAACAAAAACTAGAATCCACTAGAAATAAACATCTTGTTCTCCCACCATGCAAAAATGAATGCAAATTTAAATGTAGGTCATAATTTTCTGAAGAACGGAGAAAATATATAAATAGTGAGTTCTGGAATTTGACTTATATCCAAAGAAGGGCCTATGTACTAAACACGTGTGAAAGGTTGGATGTTAAAAGAAAATGGTAATGATGGTGGGACTAAAAAGTTTACTTTTAAATACACACTAAAAACCGATACGGGAGAAATTAAGCATGTGTGCAAAAGTTTTTTTTAAGTACTTTGCGATACAAGCCCACTAACGATAGATTTATTTATTAGGTGTTATCAAAACACCGAAAGGATCTCTATCACTCCAGTGGAGGACAAAAGAGGAAAAAAGCGTCCTTCTAATTCAATATCTAAAGATGAGATTGACGATCACATAGAATCCTTTCAACCGGTAATATCGCATTATCGAAGAGACCATGCTCCAAATGTTCGATACTTAAATAAAATACACCAAGATTTTTTAGAAAAGAATCCAACCATAAAAATATGATATAACGTTTGCACAGTTGGGGGAAACATGCGGCAATTGGAAAAGTCATATCGAGTTAGCTAAAGAAAGTCGTGAATTTTATAGAAAAATGGTCGAAACGATTGAAACAAGCCATTGTTTTTCCGCCGATTTAGAAAAAATTATAATGTTGCCGCGAGTGGATACTTTAAAAAAGTAATTTTTACCAAACACCTCACCGTGTACAATGAAAGTTTTGTGCCGCTTGGAAAAAATCTAAGACAAACCCGTTTGGTGTTCTTTGGCATGAGGGTGTCGGCGGTAGAATCTAGAAGACATTGTGAGTACATTTTATGCGTTTTTTATGCGTCAACGAGATTCAAAGTCTATAACCATATGGCTGGAAAACCGTTCTAGTCAAAATAAGAACTGGTGTTTTTATACATTTCTCGTTTATATTGTTAATTGTACTGAAATTTCTGCTGTTAGTATTAATATGCATTATTTTGAACCTGGCCATTCATACATGTCCACGGATAGTTTCCATCATCTTTAAAAAAACAAGGAAAAACTTACGACTTCGCAGATTTTGTCAAATGTGACAAATAAAGCACAATGATTTCTTTATGTGGGCAAATCATTCTTCCCAAAAAAAAAAAACTAAGAGAACCAGGCCGCGCATGTTTGAAAAACATAGTTCAAGTAACTGCAATTCGAGGAAGTCATAACTTTTTTTTTAAAACGTCATACGAACCACTAGAACCTTATAACTGCCTTGATTTTTTAACTGTTAAAGCTATTAAAAATTTTGGCTAATGAAGGCAGAATTGTAAAGTCTATTTGCGACCGTAAATTAAACTTACATTTAAAAAAGACATCATTGTGTACTTAGTATAATGATAATAACATAATTATTTTTTCAAACTGTCCTAAATTTCCTACATTTGAATTTCCTGTACTAGTAATACAAACCCGTCAAACCTGTTAATGAGGGTGGCGGAGCTAATCGCTGCTTGTCGCCACTGTTTGTAGTAGAGTCACTGTAGTAACTGTTAGAGTTACTAGATTAACAGAGTAACGCGATTGGTTTCGCAAATGCATTTGGCTTATAAGTGGCGGTTTGTAACTTTAGCCACTTCCAAAGACGTGATTTCTCAACTTCCCGATTTTGCGCCGTCAAGTGATTGGCTAAATTTTGACATTTGACGTCGGACACTTGTCACTTCACTTTTCAGTTATGTCAATTTGTTAACGTTCGGTCTTCATTATCTTTTTGAGCTTCGGTGAATCGTAAAATGCCAGGGTGTTGTGTGCCTTTTTGAAAAAATCCCAGCGTATCTGGTTTTCGACTGTTTCAGTTACCACAAGGTGAAAAGAATGAAAAAAAGGCGTAAATAGTTGTCGAACTAATTTATCTTCAGGAGCTCGTATTTGTGAAGTAAGTCGATATATACCCACATATATTAGTAGATTACAACAGATGTGCATTAATCTGAATCGTTCATTAATTGTTCTTTAATAACAGGCACATTTTGAAACAACCCAATTTGAATTCAACACACAGGCTGGAAGAAGACTGTTAAAATGAAATGCGGCACCTACGATTCAGGTCAATGAATTTCAAAGTCCGCTTCCAAAAATTTGATTTGATGCTGTTATATTAGGTATGTTTTCCCTTTAGAAACTCAAATGAGTACAGAATTCCAACCACTCCAAAATGAAGTTGAAAGGGATGTTGAAAATGGAAATGTTGAAAGTTGTTGTGGTAAGCAGATACTTTCAATTAAGGTATGTAGTGTAAGTAATTTAATAAAATCTATAGGTGACGTAAAAAGAAAACTAAAAACGTACCATTCAGTTGTTTAGAAAACGCATGACAGACATGGAGGAAACATACAGACAACTGTTTGATCAATATCAGATTGACTTTTTAAGAAAAGGTTCTCACAGAGGGGTGGAATGATCTGACAACACAATTACCAGAGGTCTTCGGTTATATATGACATGTGGACGGAGGGGATATGAAGAAGTCAGAAAACAAAAATTACCCTATCGAAGCATTGGAACATTGCAGAAACGCATTCAAAACTTTGAAATAGGTGCGGTAGATGAAGTTTTTGATGTTTTAGCAATAAAAGTATGTATGCTGTTTGAAATTAGAAGCCAGATCATATGCTATATTGAGGCCTTGTATTTTCAGATTTCAACATTTAACCTGCAAGAAAAGTTTGTGTCATTAGTACTGGATGAGATGGCTATTCATCCACAATTACAATACGATAACAGTGTACATAAAATGATTGGTAGACCAACCATGTCATCATCAGGAAATTTAGACAGTTTAGAAGAAGTTACTATACACGCTTTAGTTTTTATGTTGACAGGCCTAACTAGCCGTTGGAAACAGGCAGTAGGATACCAATTTACAGCCAATTCTTATAGTGCGAAGGAGGCTTTACATAAAATTTTGGACATTGTAAAGCGAGTGCAACAGGTTTGAATGTTAGGACAGTGATATCAGATATGGGTCGACAAAATCGAGCTGTATGGAAATTATTTAATATAGTAGCTCATCGACACGCAAAAATCTCGAATATTTGTGAACACCCTGTCAATCATGAGCCGTACACATTTAAAAATGTAGCAACTGCATTGATAAAGCACAAAATCTTTGATTTAGATGAATCTATAACGCAAAAGTATGACTTGCCTTCAAGTACTGTTCTTCTGAAAGCTGTTAAAGAAGTCTTCAAGATTGAACAAGAAAATGAATTAAGAATTGCTCCCAGATTGAGGAACTTTATGTTTAGCCTGACCAATTTCGACAAACCGAACGAGAATTTAGCCTTTGACTAGTTCAGTAATGAAACGGGTGCTGGTATAACTTAGTATATGGAGACAGAAGAGCTGAATCTAACGTATTAAACAACAGCTTGGCTTTGCAAACTGTTGTTTCATTGGTTTTCTTTGATTTCTGCCCGCTATCAAAAACTGGGTATATCAAAAACCAATGCGGTAGCTTATGAAGAAACCATGATATTTTTCAGACTTTATGGAAATAATTCATGGACCCCGTATTAGCAATGGAACGTGGCAGCCCTTCCAATGCGGTTTTCTATTGGCAACGCAAACGGCTCTCGATCTACAAGCTGAGTATTTGGAAGATGAAAATTTTAAATATTTGTTACTAGGTCGTTTGACTCAAGATTGTATACAAAATCTCTTTTCACTTTGTCGATTTCGAACACCAGTACCCTGGACCTTGTGAATTTAAAACCTCATTACGGTTAATTTTACTATCGCAGTATGAAACAGAAGTAAGGGCAACTACTTTGCAGACAACAGCGAAGCTATCGTTAAATATTGCAAAGAAATGCAAACCAACGAACCGAATCAAAATGAAGATAGCATCACAGAATTTTCTGATGAAAATGCAGAAATAAGTGAACATGAATCCCAGTGCTTGTATTACTTACTTGGTAATATTCTCCACAAGTTGAAACCAGAAACATGCATTAATTGTTTCCAACCATTACTGTGTAATAATATAGTGGAAAAACATCACATCGCACTATTGACGCAGTTAAAGGATTATAAAGAAAATTTATTAATCTATTCAAATTTGGAATTGATTGAATTCATTAAAAAGGCGAAACTTTTATTTCGAGCAATTAAAGAACAGTTGCTCAATAATAGCACGAGTTCGAAGGAAGCAGCTGCATTGTTTTCAGATAAAAACAGTTTTTTGCACTTAAACTGCCATAATTTAATTGAAAAAATTGTTTCCTAGTGAATTCGAACATGATTTCTTTTCGTATTACGTGACTTTAATAAAAAGTATAGTAAAAATAGCAAAGAGACTGCCAGAGCTTCAAGAAGCATTGTAATGAGAAGTGCTTTAAAAGATTTAAAATAAAGTTTAGAATTTGCAAATTTTCGTTTTTCTTTTCCGTACTCTGTTTTTACTTTACCGAACAGTTGTTTTTGACAAGACACTATGTGTGGTTATGCACATTCAAATGTCCCGCCAATTTGTGAACCAACAATGGCCGACTTTCGCGTTACTCTGTCAATCTAACAACTCTAGTATTTGTTAGTTATAACTGCCTTCTATTATTTTGGGAAGAAGTAAATTTATCTCAAGATTGTCTATATGAGTGACCACACTTCCCCCTCGCTGGTTGTCCGTCTGACATATATCATTGTTTTGTTTTTACAATGGTGCCTATTTTCGTAATTAACTTATTATAAAAGAGGTTGCCTAGTTATCTTAAAAAAATTATTATTATAAATATTTCATTTCTTTGAATTTCCACTATCCATTTCCATGCCAGATATTAATATATCCACTTAATTTATATTAATATGTACTATGTATGACAACAGCTGCAAACAGTTTTCATAAATTACCTAGTTACTATGATGAGTTTTTATCAAAAACTTCCTCATATACAAACAAAGTACTTCAATGTGGTGCTCAATATATACACAGTGAGTGATTTTTGTTAAAACCAATAATAGAAAAACGTGTATTGTGCTTTTATTTATTAAAATAAGTGATACAACCCTTACATCATTGCAATCAGAAAAAATGCACTATTAAAATACGTCATAGCCAACTATGGTTTTCATTTAAAAAAGTTCAACCTTGCTTCATAACTTCAAAATACTAAGTAAAATGAAAAAACTAGTAAAGTGACGTTATTCGGCACAAATCTGTCTACAAATTTTTTATTTATATTTAGAAACAAACGAATTAAAGCCCTGAAACGATTTTGGAGAATTTTACTTTTTTACAAATATCTAGTCAATCAACAAAAGCATATCTGGATTGGTCTTCTAACGAAGCAAATCTTTCCCCATTTAAGGAAATGTGTAACTGTTATGGTTTCCGAGATCCCCACACAAATAATGAAAGAAAGCTCACCCTGTCTGGTTAAAAAAAAGGTACATCGATATTGTTGGGTCAAAATATTTCATTTGGATGCAAATTCTACATTGAAAAAATTTATTTGCATCATTTTCAAGTTTAAATATCAATCACGATGGTGTTCTTGCGTTTGGGCAAAATAGTTTTAGCGCCATATTGAAAATCGTTTATGGTAGGTTAATTCTCTTTCAAAAGCTATTTGCAACATTCTAATGTCTAATGACCCACAACGATATTTCTTTATGCTTAGCCAAAAGTTTCGTGCGCTTTATTGAATTTTTCTCGGGAAAATGATGTGATGTCAAAACACAAATACAAACAAAAACTTGCTTAAATTGTTTTGATATTTGGCCTAAACAGTTTAAGGTCTAATAACATTCTGAATTTGTAGGCCAATATTTACCAAACGTACGATGATTTGTTTCCGTTTCACCAAAGATTTCGAGCGGTATATTAAAGCTATTCATTAGTAGGCCAATACTCTAATACTTTAAGGGTATAGGACATTGGTCATCAAAGAAGTCTAAAATCGTTAATTTACTTTTGTCATCTGTATTGGACTCCATGTTTCAGACTCTAAATGGGGTTGTGATAATCTAAGGTATACTTAAATGACACTCAACCTTCCCCACAATGATATACTTGAATTAACAAAAATACAAATGGTGACTAGTTTCGACAAGAAAATGTCATCTTCAGATCTTAAACTGTAACATCTTATGTGAAAAACTAACGAATACTTACGAGTACTTATATATAAAGAAATATAACACTACAAGCGCATAGTTAAACCGCCTAAGGCGTACACTTATAAATATCAAGATATGTTTTGACCTACATATCATGAATAAAATTCAAGATCCCCTTTTACCTAAGGTTCCATCAAGGGAAATCTTACGATTAAGTAAATTGAACAAGCTAATGTATTGACATTAAACCAATGACGCCTTGAAGAGGAGACTCATGAGAACTTCTGCATTAAAATTCAAATTTAAAAAGGTTAATCTACCTTCCTGCAATGAGAAAAACATCGTCACTTCTTTAAAAAACTTATACTATTATATTTACCTAGTTGCATAAAACATTAAATACCCTTACGAGAAGAATTTCAAAATTCAGACCCATGTTAAATTATGGGAATGAATTGTCAGGCGTAGATGCTTAATCCGTCATACAATCCAATAAAGTTTAACAATTTAATAATTAATGACTTAATGTAAATGAATCAACACATGTGGTTAACTTCTATTGAGGTTATATACCAATTTCTTTTTTCAATTTTAATTATTAAATTACAGATAGAAAAACCACTAGCTGCACAAGCAGCAGTTGGTAAAGGGAGAAGTTAGCCACAAGTGATGCCAATATATCCTAATCTTATCGATTAATTCAGAAAGATGAATTGTTTATTGAAATTGAGTACTTCATTAAGGCAGTCTTGAAGATTAATTTCACCTTGTTTATGGATTTCTAATATTTCTAAAAAGTCAAGTTTATTTCCTTTGTCATATATATCCAAAATTTCAATTTTGTTTGGATCAAAGTTGTGATTGGTAGACAAGATGTGTTGAGCGAAAGCTGATTTTTGGGAAGTGTGGTTGTTATTTTTAATGCAATTGATATGTTCAGCAAACTTATTCCTAAAGGAGCGCCCGTTTGACCTATATAATTGCAATTACAAGAATTACATTGTAATTTGTAAACACCCGATTGAAATAACCTATCAATCTCGTCTTTAGTTTTCATTAAGGACGATTTGAGACTTTGATTATTACTAAAGGAAATGTTTGTTATATTGGTTAAACATTTTAACGAATTGAAAAGAAGAAGGACCAATATATGGAAGAGATCTGAATTGTGATTGTTTATCTGTAATGTTATCTAATGTGGTGTAGTCTTTGATACGAGAAAAATACACTGTTTTATGAAATAAATTTTGAATAAGTTCTTTAGGATATCCATTATTCGGAGCGATCTGAAAGATAGTGTTGATTTCTGTTTCAAAATTTTCTTTATTTAGCGGTAAATTGCAAACTCTATTGAAGAAATACCTAAAAGCTGCTAGTTTGTGATTAAGCGGGTGAAAATAATTGTACTGGATAACATGGTTTGTAGTGGTTGGCTTTCTAAAAACACATAAGCAATTTGCGCAATGGACGTTTTAATTAATTGTCAAAAAAAAAAAATAAATAAAAATTTTTGGTATATGACCTCAATAGAAGTTAACCACATACGTTGATCCA
The DNA here is from genome assembly GCA_036346205.1 of Vesta saturnalis. Lineage (NCBI taxonomy): Eukaryota > Metazoa > Arthropoda > Insecta > Coleoptera > Lampyridae > Vesta > Vesta saturnalis. The sequence continues at coordinate 407,456 of JARFJB010001393.1, read as the reverse complement.
TTTACATTAAGTCATTAATTATTAAATTGTTAAACTTTATTGGATTGTATGACGGATTAAGCATCGATGTCTGACAATACATTCCCATGATTCAACATAGGTCTGAATTTTGAAATTCTTCTCGTAAGGGTATTTAATGTTTTATACAACTAGGTAAATATAATAGTATAAGTTTTTTAAAGAAGTGACGATGTTTTTCTCATTGTAGAAAGGTGGTAGATTAACCTTTTTAAATTTGAATTTTGATGCAGAAGTTCTCATGAGTTTCCCCTTCAACGCCTCATTGGTTTAACCTTCCGTCGGGCGCAATGCAAATCCTAACACGATCGGGCGCAATTCATCTGACAGATTAATGTATACATTTAATGCAATTTTTGAGTGTAGATAATGAAAAACGTTTCAAACTTAACTTTTCACTTATATTTGAGTTTTAATTTACAAATTTGAACAAATCATCAGTGTTCCAAAAAAAAAACTTTTCTCAAGAACATAACCCAAAATTCACTTTAACTTTATAAAACAAATCGACATAATCATAAAAATCAAAAAATAAAAATAATGAAATAATGAGCTATGAAAGCTGAATAATAACATTTTTCACATATCATTTTGGCAAACAGAATACTTCAACATTACATTTCAGACATTTATATTTTGAATAGCGAACTTTTTTCATTTGACGACATTTGGAACACCTCGTCCTCTATCCGTCGTGGCATGCAGGTGCAGGCATATCCTGATGTCATGAGGCAGGCTGGAACTCACGTAGTTCGTTTTGTAGTTGAATAGGCATTCCCCTTGTTTGAATGCTCCTTATTTGGAGTTGTTCCAAACCCAGCTCGTTGCATAGAGCTTTCAAAGAACCTCGCCTTCTGCTGGTGTTTGAATCGGGATGAAGACATATATCACTTCTGCATTAATACCTGCTATATTTAGTAGTGCAAAGAAAACCACCATTGGCAATCTTCGTACATGTCTTGATACATTATAGGTATCGCACAATTTGTCAACTACATCGACTCCAGATTTCGTGGCGTTATAATCCAAAATCATTTGAGGGAGCTGGCGTTTGTTTTTTCGCAAGGTTCCCAACAATGACAACTTTTTTGCTTTGAGTTGTCGCACGTTATGTTACGTCCTGATCCACATAACGGTTGAACAATTCCCATGACCACGTCTCGCGGCTTATTGCTTATCGCAAAGGGACCTTCTGGCTGTTTGCCTGCATATATCTCTAAGTTATGTGTGTAGAACATTTTGGCCTCAACGGCAGCATAAATCTTGATCCGTACTTATTAGGTTTTGATGGGATGTACCGTATAAATGAGCATCTCCCACGAAACCCCTCCAGCTTTTCATCTACAGTAACATCTTTTCCAGATAAGTAACTCTTTTGACAGTTCGTTACAAACAGGTGAAAAATTTCGCGAACTGCTGCTAGTTTATCGCATTGTTTTGTCAGATCTCGCGTATTTACGTCATCCAAGCGAGTACACTTCATACGGAACTTGAACCTTTTCAAGTTCATTACCAAATGAAAAACCATCTTCACCCCCTAACTCTTCTAACGACTGTCTATTGCTCCTTAGAACGCCTGCAAGACAGAGCAAGCCAATAAAACTGCGAAATTCAATCAAATCAGTAAGTTTTCATCCCTTTCTCTTGAATAGTTTTCTTTTATTTTCTCAATGTATATATTTGTATACAATCAATTCAATTATGTCATTAGAAAAAAGATTATTCCAGCATTGATTTGGGGACCTTGCATTCCGAGCATTTCCAGTGGGGCCAGGTAATCGCAACAAAACATTTAGTTCCATCCTTACCTACATAAAATTCTTGACCAGCCGTTTCGTCTTCATCAGAGCTCTCACCGTCTTGGTCAGTATTAGAATCCTCTTCTCTTCTTTCTACATTTTCTTCAGTATCAGTGTCGGACTGGTCATCTCCATTGTTCTCATTAGCCACTATTTCGTCTTCATCCCACAAAATAAGATGGATTTCCGCCAAGTCTGCAGAGTTCCCCAGGTCAAACTTTCGAGGAGGAGGTTGTTTTGATGTTGAAGCCATTGGGGTAGTAGATTGCTTTGATAAAGAAGCCATTCCTTTCAGAAAAATAAAAAAAAAAATCCTATTACACGATCGGACGCAATAATTTGACAGAATACTATTTGTATCTTACAGTAAATAAAGGTCAATATCACTAAATTAGGGACTAGAACTTGTTATACATGCTATTTCAGGTTTAAAAAAGGAAATATAAACAAAAAAAGTGAAAATTCGAAAATCAAAAATACTTACACGATCGGGCGCACTTCATCTGAGAGATTAATAACCCTCACGACACTCAGCGAAGTACTGGAGAAAAACCGAAAACGATCTTTTGTAAGTGGGGGGGAAACAGGAAGCTACTAGGAGACTCACTACACTCTCTTCCGATCTCGCTGATTGGTGCAAAAAAAAACTCGTAACTTCATCTCACAGATTAGTTGCGCCCGAGACGGAAGGTTAATCTTAATACATTAGCTTGTTCAATTTACTTAATCGTAAGATTTCTCTTTGATGGAACCTTAGGTAAAAGGGAATCTTGAATTTTATTCATGATATGTAGGTCAAAACATATCTTGATATTTATAAATGTACGCCTTAGGCGGTTCAACTATGCACATGTAGTGTTATATTTCTTTATATATAAGTACTTGTAAGTATTCATTAGTTTTTTCACATAAGATGTTACAGTTTAATATAATTTAAGGTCTGAAGATGACATTTTCTTGTGGAAACTAGTCACCATTTGTATTTTTGTTAATTCAAGTATATCATTGTGGGGAAGGTTGAGTGTCGTTTAAGTATACCTTAGATTACTTTTGTCAGTTAATTTCACTTTATAAAAAAGTGTTTTAAATCTAATTGATTTCTCAATTATGTTATTAGTTTGTTTCATTTTATCCGTGTGAAGGTCACATCTTTGTCTAAAGATTTAATTTTTGAATTCAATCAGTATGTGAGGATGGTTTTGTGATTTAATACTTTTTACTTACTGATTTACTGGTCGGAATGCTTTACGTTGGGCGCAACCTGATTTGTATCTTCTTACCACTTACTACACGTAAAATTTGAGTTTATTTACACGCGGAAGAGTGCCTGTGTTGGTTAGTTAGACCTGATGAGTTGATAAATTGTTAATTTATTCTTTATCCTTTACAGTAGAAAGAAATACAAGGTGTCTTAATGTGTACTCTGGAAAAACACTATATTCACAAAAGGATCCGTTATAGCATGTTTTTAGGCTTAATTATTGCTCGGCAGACAATTTTTTGTTAGGAAAACGTCTAAAAGTAAAATGAATGCATACATTTTGCTCATAGTTGACTGAACTTACTTCATATAAAGCACGTTTATTTGTCTACAAATTTAATAGGCTCGAAATATTTTAGTATAGTAGCTCTAAAATAAAGTCTGTTTCGTAATTTTTTATTATGGCGGCATATCCAGCATACCTTGTATAGAAAAAGACCTACGCTTCATTTTTTAATTAAGAGGAGCCTTTCAAATAATTCCCGCAAAAAAGGTTATTTTCAATTGAATCACATGTCGCCTTGTTTGTACTAGGGAAGTTTCTAAATTGACAATTTTACTGTCAGTTGCACTTGTGTTGTTTACTTTTTTATATTTTATGATGAAATGGCAAAAAGAAATAATAAAATTGTGCTAAGGTTACCATTCTGAGCTGAATCCAATTGAACTTATATGGGCAAAAATAGTGGAATAGTGGAATCTAAAAATAAAAGTTTTACAATAAGAGATGTTAAGCAACTTGTTCTACAAGCAGTTGAAAGTGTTACTTCTGCCTATTGGCAAAGTGTGTTGACCATGTGATTAAAGAAGAAGAAAAAATAGATGGAATAATGAATAGTGTAATAGAACCATTCATAATTTCCGTTGGTTCTAACGCAGCTTTAGTGAAAGTTCGAAAGGTGACAGTGATGAAATTGTAATAAAATGAATAACTGTTTCTAACATTAGACTAATAGTGTGTGGCTTTCGGTAATATAATTATATTTTAAAAGCATAGTAATATTTGATGTTTTATTTTAATCATGTAACCAATAATGAGCCTTGTATGACAAATATTTAAGACTGAAATTGTACGTAGTATTTTTTGTTTTTTGTATTATATTTTACTAAGTTAGCAATTTATAGTAAACTGTAAACTTAAAAGTAAATTTGTAACTTTATTGAATGATCTTTCACTATCAGAGGTAAGTAAAACGGTATTTAATGTGGAAAATTTTCATTTGAAAATAAAATTGAATCGTTCAAAGGTGTATGGTTTACAAAAACCGCACTTACGTAAAGTATTTTTTGGCCCCTGAAACGTAAAATTGACGTTACAATCTTGTGAACGGCAAGTGTATTCATTTTACGCAGCACCTATTGTAAAAACATCGCTACAGTGCGGTAAAAATGGTCATGATAAATTGTAAGCATTCAGAAACATTAGAAAATAAATTTAATATTTTGAAACTATTAAAAATAAATAAAAATTATGTTTAAGTAAACACTTTACTTTTACAAAACTCAAATTTTCTGGCATGAAATAAAATTGACTCAATAAGCAACGTTAATTTTTTAGTTAAAATTGTAAAGTACCGCCATCGAAATGTCGAAATTAACTTAAACAGTGATGACGATAATTGAACAGTAACTATGACCGAGTTTAAGTAAAATTTTGACACTTTTTAGAAAAGCCAAAAATTTTTATTGAATTGTAATACGCGATTAATGTATTATTCGTAAATTTTGGATTAATTGTATTTCACCAGTTGTTGAATTTACAAGAAAATAATTTGATATTGTTTTATTCAATAGTATTAAACGGAATATTGTTAAGGACAGTTGATTTGTTTATTTAGGTTCTTTATCAAAAACGCAGTTATTGTAATTGTAAACATTTACATTAATAGTACAATTTTCAACACGCCGTGCGGCCTGCGGGCTCGTTTCTCAAAAGAAGCTGTCGCACTGTAAAATCCACTATTAACGCACTCAACTGTAAATAACTATTTATCTGCAAAAAAATCACTAATTCCAAATAGACCTTACAGATATAATAAAATCGCTGCAGTGCTTACTATAAGCCAGCCTATCTGTGAACAATGTTTAAGTATCCTAAAAAATTCAAAATTAGCGCCAAATAGTTGTGGTTACTAAATTTAGTGATATTTCGTACTGTAAATCAGTCTTCCGAGTTAACTCCTTCTAGTTAAAAAACAGACTATAGATTATTTTAAAAATAATCAAAACATGTACAGGCGCATACTTCGAAAACTCGGCATCGAAAAGGATACGCGCAAAAAAATTACACAAGAATTCTACATAAAATAGTTCAACTAGGTTATAAATTCAACTTCTTTAATGTTAACTCCTTTATGCGTCAATATTTTCAGTTTCTTTTAATATTTTCTAATGACATCATTTATACATATTTCAAGTAAAAGAATTTCCAAAAATGAAACATTTTTATTTAAAATATATGTGCAACCAAATAATAAAATTTTCAAAATTACATAAATTTAAAAAAATGTAACTTCCTCATGTTTAAAACATTTAAATATATTTACATAAATAAAAACATCTGAATTAAAAAAAAGTATATATGATTTTTAATGAGCAAATTCGATGTTAAAGGCTTGTGAGGAATTCGAGTTATACTTAAATTTAAAATGATTATTATATTGGGCACCTATGAATATTTATTCAAATCTGAAAAGTCGGATTCAACATTTGTCCTCAGGATAAAAACGTTTAGCGGATTAACAAATTTCCATTGATATTGAAGAAATAAAATGTCATTTGTAATTTACATAAATAACATCCACTATTTTAAATGAAATATGTAGCATATTATTTTAAGGTCATTTGTTGATTTTTATGGTAAAAGGTAGGTAGTGTCGGTTTCAAAAGACGAGCATTTTATATATATTTATTATATTTGCATCTAATTATCTTTCAACAATACGAAAATAGATTAAACTGGTCTATTTTCTTTTGACCTATATTAAAGATCTAAATGCATTGTATGCGCTGCTGTCCTTGGTATGATGCAATGAAAATAAGACATTTTGTTACCTATATTAGACCAAGTTTGGATATATAAGGCCTGATGCAAGTAAATTAAATCATTGTTTTGATTGCAAACAACGAGCAAAATGGTTATTAAGGTAATGTACAATCAATAATTTAAAACAAATCACTATTTAATTATTTTAGATTACAGCGTTTTTTGTGCTTTTCGCATTTGCGTCAGCAGAATTACCTGTACCAATGATACCTAAAGTAATGCTAGATACTAAATATGATCTCAACCCTATGTATACATTTAGTTACGGTGTACAAGATCCGTCAACTGGTGATTTTAAAAGTCAATTCGAAACACGTAGTGGTGATCTGGTAAAAGGTCGTTATTCTATGCTAGAAGCTGATGGCTCGGAACGTGTTGTTGATTATAGTGCTGATGCAGTAAATGGTTTTAATGCAGTTGTAAGTAAAGCAGCTACTGCTATGCTACCTGCAGCTGAATTAAAAACAGTGAAAATGGCGATGCCATTAGATATGTCTAAAATGAAGCCTGAAATTATGCCTAAAATGATGTCTGTAATGATACCGAAAATGATGCCTGAAATGATGCCTGAAATGATGCCTGCAATGATGCCTAAAATGATGTCGGTAATGATGCCTGAAATGATGCCCAAAATGGCGATGGATATGTATGGAATGGCCACACCTTACAGCTATAATTCATATTACCCTTATGGCATGTTAATATCTAAATATTAGTATCACATCATAATTTTAATGCGCCTAAAGAATATTGGTATTTTGATATAAATGTTTTTGTTGAAAATATTATGGTATATAGACCATAACCCTATGTTGTAAAAAAATAATCTACTTTTTCTGTAAATAAAACAAATACAATTCAATCAAAAACTAAACATAAAACTTTATAAGAAAATAAGTCTCTGGCATACACAAAGAGTATATAACGCAAAATATTTCGATGTCAGGAACCGCTCCGTATTACAAAATAGCGTCAGCGGAGGTGCGACATTTTTAATTGATTGATGTCCTTGTTAGTATAAATTGTACAAAATCTAGTCTTGTTTCTTACTTATTAACTTAATCTAGAAATATGTTAACCATTTTCTTCCTTTACGTTGTACCAGGCGATCCATCAGGTATAGCCTAGCTTAAACATTGCTTATTTTTATACAGATTTTGATGTAACTTGGTACATTTATATTAGACAAAATCTGATTGTTCCACCAAAAGCCAGGATATCCACTTTCAGTATTGCCAAAAATTGCGTAGTCCGCTATGCTTTTATATAGTTACATTTTACAGGTACAATTTACAAAAATGTAATCTTTAAAACTATGCTAAAATGAATGGATTTGATTTTAACTACCGTTCAAAATAATAATGTTATTAATTTTAATAGTTAAATATTTTCGTTGTGTTACCGACATAAAACAAAATATAAATCCCTAATTAACAAAAAAATTAGAATACGTTAGAATAATAATAAGAGTTATGGGATAACAGCTAAGGCCAATCACTATTCTAACTACATAGCATCCAACAAAATAAATTTAAGTAAAACTAAGTTAACCTCTAAGCTATTAAACTAATTCCTAGATATTAAATATCAAACACAAACAAGTCAAATAGTTATAAAATATGACAATGAGGACCTCAGATGTATAAAAGTTTTCTCTTGTAATAACTAGAAATATTTACAAATTTTATATTACTCAGTGTAATAAAAAATCTAATAAACGAATTATTATCATCTAAGTGTCATTTTAGTCCGTTGACAATTTTAAGCTTTTAAAAAATGGGAAATAATCGTTTCATCAAGGGCACGTTTTAGAAACCTACAGAAAAGTCAGAAAAAGAACTTGATAACGATCCTACTGCTTATACAAATAAAAGTAGAGTGTAATGTGGTCCGACAAGTATGATTTTGAGAAAACCGAAGAAGAAAATTCCTTACACGGGATAGATTTAAGAAACTATCTGGATTAAACGTTTAGGTAGGACTGTTTGGATGAAATTACGAATAATATAAAACTTACCAATGAGTATTAGAGAAGTTATGCACTACGAACATGATGGGGTAAGTCAAAATAATACTTTTGAACACAATGAAAAATATTGCATTTTCCAAGACTGATTTAAAAATAGATCCTTTAAACCAAAACAAATATCAGAAGCCATAGGTAGTGAATAACATAATTCGAAAATATGACCATTTATACTTCGTTACATCACTGTCAATTCAATGCAATTGAAAATATTTGGTATTTGCAAGTCTTATTACGATCAAAGGATAGGTAAATATGGCTACGTTGATATCGTAGTATTCCAAATGTGGGGAAATATGATGGTGCATACTGAAAAAATAATATCGTAGTGGTGTTTTCGAAAAGGTACTAGTTATAATGGTAGAATATTAGAATTTCGTTGAATGATGAACATTCAGATGAAAGTGAAGCTGAAGATGAATAATGTTACACATCTGAATTAACAATGTCTTTGTCTTGTGTTTCATTTAATAAACATTTCTATTAATTGTATTTACTGGTAGTTGTTCCTATTTGTAAACTATGTACGTACTTATTTTTTAATAATGTTCTTAACGAGTTATGTATGCACTTATAAAAATAAACTAAAGAAATATACCAGATTATCTATCCAAAATAAAAATATTAGACTTTCTAATATTTATATTAGTTTCCGTCATTAAATCAGAATTTAATTTCTCTTGCATTTATTAGAAATTAGATACACATACTAATTATAATATTCTAATCCCATTAATGAGATCATACTAAATCCTTTTTCTAACAATTACATTTACTTTTGTGGTTAGATAAAATATTTTTGCCTAATTAAAAAATTACAGAATTATTGCAAAGAAAAAGATAATCACTATTATCCTGTCCAGAATATAAGTTCACAATAAGAAATTAACTTCGGAGTTATTCTAATTATTTTTTCTAGCGATTCATGGAAATGTCATATCTTCAAAAACATCCTTGAAATTCGGTTCGGTATTATGACGGTTTTGATAAATTATGTTTTTTAGAAAACCCCATAAGAAGAAATGCAGTATTGACAGATCTGGAGACCGTGGCGGCCATAACACCGAACCTAATGTTGCATTCCAACGATTTGAGAAACGGTTTTCTAAGTAATTCCTCACTGTCAAAACATTATGGGCTAGGGCACCGTATTTTTGAAAAAAAATATTTGGAAGATGTTTTTCAGGAATGTCTATGTTTATATTTTTGAAAAAGCTAGATTCCCATTATAAAATGCAATTTTATACTATTACTCAATAACCGCACCACCTAGAAAAATTCTAAACAAGCCACTGAATTCGGCACTTCGCAATATATAAGTACCGTTGACGAAATACATCAGTATCATAGTATTAAGCGAGATATAAGTCGAAAACAAAAGATCATACTAAAGGTCAACAAAGTAGTACGTGAATGTAAAAACTGCAAACTTCTATCTTTAGTAATAACAAAGATATCCTAAAAAACAAATAAAACAACGAAATCGGGACACACTGTACAGAAGCCCTAGCAGATAGAAAACGAATCGCACAGATGGTTCAAGGCACTGATCTGTATTCTTCGGCTGCAACTGTTACTTCGTCTTGATCTTTAAAGAATACAATGTGTCCCACAGGTTTAACTTTGTGTTTACGCTCCATACAGGAACCATTATTTAACATGTCTGTACGGAATACAATACTAAACACAAATCATACACAGGGTGTTCCAGTTTTTTGTAGCAGGACTTTAATAGTCGATAGACTTTTCAAAATTAAGTCAAAAGTTCATGTAAACATAGGTTGCAAAACGCTTAGTTTTGGAGATACAGGGTTTCAAAGTTTTAATTTTTTTTCAGTTCTTTTGATTTATCTTCAAAACTATTTAAAATAATAAATCCAAATTTAGTACAAATATTACACTCATTAAACTCAATATTAAGAGTAGTTTAACGTTTATCAATATCTGCAGGGTAGTACATTTTCTGGGGTGGTACACCCTTTATCCCCCCCGAAATTTTTCATGCGACGCCTCTAACTCTTAAAAACCAAAAATTTAGATTGCCCATTTGATTTAGGAACTTTTTTGTCTTCTGCTATTTTTTCGAAAAAAGCATAGTTTTTGAGATAAATTAGCTGTAATCCATGAACAGCTTCCAAATGGTAAGTAAAGAACGTCTGATGCTCCCGCAAAAAGTAGTGTGCCATGAAAAGAACAATTAAAAAAAAGAATCAAATTATGCCAAATCTCACGTTTTATTTTAAATACGACTTGTGCATAAGAAAGAATGTAATTTATTTACATATTTTATTGTGTTAATTTTTGTTGCAAAAGCGATCTTTTCAAATGCCATTTTTGTTTGCTAATCATGAAATAGCGGATATCCATTTTATTAATGGCTTTGTAAATGGAAGTTCAGCAGCAGCAAGCCCGTGGATATAGGCGAAGATTTCCTTTTAGAAGAGCTCCGCATCCATCAGTATTTGTAAGAGTTCACCAACAAATTATAAGTCAGGGGTTAAATAATGTGCATGGTCGTCAAAATAATAATCATATGCTGCAAAGAAATATTGCACGACGAATTTTGCGTGAATTCGACAGAGATCCCACAACTAGCATTAGAAGAGTATCCATAGCTTTAGGTGGAGTCTCAAATACTACTATTCACCGAACATTAAGACGGAATCACCGATATACTTACCATCTATAACCTGTTCAAGGACTACAACCAGGGGATGCAGAACGTACAGTTGCTTATTGTCGATAGATTCTTGCTGAAAATAATAACAATCCAGGTTTTTTAAATAATGTTTTATGGACCGATGAATCCTGCTTCACTCGCAGTGGTGTGGTAAATTTTCACAACCAGCACGTTTGGGCACATGAAAATCCACATGTAGTTCGCCCGAGACATTTTCAACAAGAATTTAGTGTGAACGTCTGGATAGGCATTTACAATAATCACCTTTCTGGGCCCTACTTTTTACCACCTCGGATGAATGCTGCGACTTTCTTGGAATTCTTAGAGAATGAACATGGGAATATGTGGGAACATAGCAGAATTATAGCAGAATCGTTAGAAACTGGCTGGATAACCATTATCCAGGAAGATGGATCGGTCGTGCAGGACCAGTTTCCTGGCCGCCAAGGTTTCCAGACCTAAATCCCTTAAATTTTTTTGTGTGGTGGTATTTAAAAGAAAGGGTGTACGCAACTCCTGTGACAACAAGAGATGAACTCATTAATAGGATTAGGGATGCGTGTAATGAAATAAGACAATTTTTAGTTAATATTCCACGTGCAATTATTCGTCGGTGTGAATTATGTATTCAACAAAATGGTTCACATTTTGAACAGTTTCTTTAAATTTATTTATTATTACGATAGCGTTTTTGTTTTGTTGTTATAGGTTAAGTTTATTTGTTTAATTTATTTATTTCGTTCGTTTCGTTCTTGTTAAAATCTTAAATAGAAATTTTTTCCAATTTTTTCCAATAAATACGTATTTTTTTAATATTTATTTTGTTGCTTTACTTTTATTTTCCTTTATCTAATTCAACTGAAAAGTTAGGAAAATATCAGTGGAGTACTACTTTTTATTAATAGACAAAAAAAAAACGTGAGAATTGACATAATTTGATTCTTTTTTTTATTGTTCTTTTCATGGCACACTATTTTTTGCGGGAGCATCAGACATTCTTTACTTACCATTTGGAAGCTGTTCATGGATTACAGCTAATTTATCTCAAAAACTATGCATTCTTCGAAAAAAAAACAGAAGACAAAAACGTTCCTAAATCAAATGGGCAATCTAAATTTTTAGTTTTTAAGAGTTAGGGCGTCGCATGAAAAAGTTCGGGGGTGATAAAGGGTGTACCATCCCAGAAAATGTACTACCCTGTAGATACTGATAAACGTTAAACTACTCTTAATATTGAGTTTAAGAAGTGTAATATGTGTATTAAATTTGGATTTATTATTTTAAGTAGTTTTGAAGATAAATTAAAAGAGATGAAAAAAAATTAAAACTTTGAATCCCCGTATCTCCAAAACTAAGCGTTTGGCAACCTATGTTTATATGAACCTTAGACTAGGTAATAATAGTGGACGTATAATGCAGCGTAAGAATCTGTTACCATTTGGGACCAATGCCACAGTGTCAGTGGCGTAGCGTAGAGGCCACGTTAACCATAAAATTAAGTTGTTCTCAGGTTTAGGAATTAATAAAACACCCATATAGAAAAACAGTTTTATTGTGGTTACAAAAAACATTTTACTGACCTTTAAATAGGATTAATTTCGTTAATTTGCTTCGTACAGAATCCTCCTGTCGAGACTGATTTAAAAAAATTCCTATTTATTATTTTAATCTTAGCCGTACGCCACTGGTGACAGAGTGAAAATAAGCATAACAACGCTAATTTAATAATTATGCTTAATAAGATTTCAAACCAAAATATTATAATCGGCTTCGTATATCTCTATTAATACTTATATTCCTCAAATATAATCGTATAAAATATAATTTTCTAGATATCCGAGATACAAAATATTTGTGAAAGAATGCAAATTTTTATTTACTTGTGAAAGGAAAGTTCAGGATTTTTTGAACTGCTGTGGCTTTTACAACTATAAGCTGCACATCCAACCATTACTTACAACATAATTTTAAATGGAAAAGTTATAAGAACCACAAAAAATCACAAGAAAACTACACCGTACCAAATCCTTTGTTTTCCACCAAAACAATGGCGTCTAACCGATTTTGGTAACAGAATGTTAACCTTTGCTAAATGCGACGAACGGTATCCCCTCTCTTTCCTAATCTAAGATATGAACTTTTTGTCTTAATCTTGAAAGCTTTATGGACTATTAAAGTCCTGCTACAAAAAACTGGAACACCCTGTATTATCCAGCACTTCAATAAACACCAACACAAAAGTCATTATGACTTGAAATAAGTGTAAAATGAACTTCAGTTATTATTGCTAATATTGGTTGTATGGTTAACACCGTTCTACATATCTAAGACTAGAAGATAATTTTAATAATATAAACAATTTGGTTTTTCTACTGTTCTATACGTCACACGAATAACGAACCTCTCTACTGTACGTGTAAATTCGCCATTACGTAATATGTTTATATATATATATATATATATATATATATATATATATATATATATATATATATATATATATATATATATATATATATATATATATATATATATATATATATATATATATATATATATATATATATTAATTAAGGGTGGGGAACCGGCCGTATCTCGGAAACCGTATGTCCTAGAATTTGGGGAAAAAATTCTTATAACAAAATCGGCTCTAAAAGAATTATTAAAAATGTTTTTGAGTCCATAATTTTAGGTTAGGTGGCGAAATGTATTACTTAATTATTCCCTAAGTTAGGTTAGTAAAAAATATCAATTTTAGAAACTACTGTCCTTATTCTACAACTTTGTTGAAGTTTGTATCTGTATCTGTATCTGTATCACCTATTCTGAAGAGGTGGGGGGAAGTGTTCTTTCGTTGACATAGAAAGACTAACTTCCATACGCCTGAATCGATTTTCACAAACGTAGACTCCATGCAAAGAGAATTAAAGGTATTTATTTTTATTTTATTTGTAATTTTTGAATAGGAAACTAGAGACCGGTATGTAACACCTAGCTCTATTTATGATTTTTTCTGAAAAATTTCAAATAAAACGCAGTAACTCTAACCAGCTTACAAAAAGGTAAATAAGATGACTTATTGACTTGTCAAAACCGCAAACTAATATCTCTTGACATTCTGAAGGTATTGCCATTTTTGATGAGTGTTGATGGTTGTTGGCTCACCCTGTAAGTTGTAGGAAAAATTGTTGCTCAAATTGTTTTGAGAATAAAATAACAAGTAAAACGCATCACAAAAATATTTATTAACATAAATAGTAAAACAAAACTGAGGGAGCTACTCATAACAGAAATTTACAAAACGTATCTAATTATTTTAAGTACTCAAAATGCTTGCCATCATTTGCTATGCACAAATTCAGTCTTTTTATAGTGGAATTAATACTGGTCTCATTTCAGCAAGGGAATACTTGGAACTGATTTCTGAATCCTATCTTTCATATTCCCACGTGTAGTTGGACGTGCCTTAAAAACTAAATGTTAGATTCTTCCCCATAAGTAAAAATCTAAAACCGAAAGGTCTGGTGACCTTGACGGCCACGCAAAAATACTCCCACGTCCAATCCACTTATCTGAAAATACAGTAACTAAATTCGTTAAAAAATCTAAGTACCTTTCTCCAGTTAATGTTCCGTCAAAAAAAAGGTCTGATAATCCTTCTATTTAAAATATTACACCATACGTTTAGATCCCAATGATTTTGGTAATTGACTTCCCTTTGCCAGTGAGGGTTGGTTTCTGACCAGTAGTGGCAATTGTGCAAATTGGCTTTACCATTGCTGGAAAACGTAGCCTCATCCGTACATAATATTTTAGATCGGAACACTGGATCATTGTTAAACATTTCTTTTAAATAGTTGCAATAGTTCAGTCGTGGGTCAAAATCTGTTTCTTTTAATTCCTGGTGTAAAATAACATGATACGGATGCATTTTATAATCCGTTAATATTCCTTGCACCAAAGAATAATTCAGTCTTAGATCTCTTGCAATTTCCCGAATACTTAAATGGGGTTCAGCGTTAACAAACGCCAATATCTTAGTAACATTTTCTTCAATGCGACTTCTACGTATCCTATTTTTTGATGCGACAGGTTGAACATTGCCGTCATAATCTTTTGAATACTTCCGAGAATGACGTTGTCTTTCCGGATGTGGTACAGCATATTCCCTTTCAGCAATTACTTCATTTTGTAAACTTTCAAAGTACTCACTGAGCGTATCATATGCCTCTTTGTTTAAATAATACGGCATTATAAAAGAGTTAGTTTGCAAACATTCAAAATCAATTTGACAGCAATAAAAACTTAAAAGTAAACAATAATAAAACATTAGTGTCATTTCCAAAGGTAAATTGATTACTTTTGAAACATCTCCCAACAATTTAACATCACACATAAAACTATTAGAGACCTTTTAAGAGATTCATGATTACATTTTTACGGTCTGAAATTGTTCATAGCAAATGATGGCAAGCATTTTGAGTATTTAAAATATTTACGTAGTAGGTGCGTTTTGTAAATTTCTGTTATGAGTCGCTCCCTTAGTTTTGTTTTATTATTTATGTTAATAAATATTTTTGTGATGCGTTTTTACTTGTTACTGTATTTTCAAAACAATTTTAGCCAACAACCATCAACACTCATAAAAAAATGGCAATATCTTTGGAACGACAAGAGATAGCATTTCGCGGTTTTGACAGTCATCTTATTTGCCTTTTTTTAAGCTGGTTAGAGTTATAGTATTTTATTTGAAATTCCTCAGAAAAATCATAAATAGAGCTAGGTGTTGCCGATTAAAAAATTAAAAATGTTGTTATTTGTTTCGGGAATCTACCTTTAATTCTCTTTGCATGGTTACGTTTGTGAAAATCGATTCAGGCATATGGAAGTTAGTTTTTTTATGTCAACGAAAAAACACTGCCCCCACCACTTCAGAATAGGTGATACAGAAAAATGACAGTAGTTTCTAAAATTGATATTTTGTAAAAAATGCAATTATATTTTGTAGTGATAGATTGCGCCACCTAACGGAAAACTATAGATTCTCAAAAATATTTTTAATCATTCTTATTTTGTTAAAAGAATTTTTTTCCCCATTCTAGGATATACGGTTTCCGAGATACGGCCAGTCGCCACCCTTAATGAATCACCCTGTATATAGACAAATTAGATATTCTTAGTTTGGTAACACTGAAGTAGTTTTGTTTCACTGAATTAACCTAAATGTTTTGTTTTGCTACGAAGCTCAATGTCAAGGTTTATGACAATTTATAACATTTGTATGGCGATGGTTACCATTTTGTAAAATGGATACACTTTTTTAAGGTGTGTTTGAGCTATTTAGTACATCTACACTCTACGTATTATTTTAGTAACAGCACTTAATAGGGAGTTTAAGTTTATTTGTTCTATTAATGTAGCATCCACCTCAATCTTTATGTGTATCAAAATACGATTTTGGTGTTTTTTAATTTTGTGTGGTACATGGGTGTATCTTGTTTGATACGATTTTAGGTAAATATATATTGATATTGTTATTTAAAGAAACTTGTAAACACCATGTATGAACATACTGTCACTCATACCATTTATCGATGGTGTATGACATTACTTAATACACTTCTACGTTTAATGGATTAGTACGTTAGTGAACTAATGACAATTTATCCAATTTGCCGATTGTGTTTCACACATACAATAGAAATTTAAGAAGTATTCCAATATGACTTGTATTAAACTATGTAAATATTACATGAAAATTTATATTTGAGAATGCATTACGATATAAAGTAGAAGTTTAAACCAGATAATTTAGGTATTTATCTACACACCTTTGCTACATTAATCATTTATAATGTTATGCATTATATATCGTTTCTAAAGCTTTTTTGTATTATTAATTGAAATAAAACTAACTTTAAATATATTAATAAATTAATGGTACGAGATTAACAGTATTTTATTTATCAATGAATACATATTAAACATATATTTAATTATTATTTAACAAGGTATTCATTAGATTTCAGTTGTTTTAACTTGGGTTACTATTTCTGTCACCATTCCATGGTGGCGATCCTCTAACTTTTATAGCACATGGAGGTCATAAAGCGTAGCATTTATAATTGAGAATTCTGTAAAAGCATCAACTATGACTACAATTTAGTACATAGAATCTATTGAAAGCAGTGAATCTGAACCTACCATTTATAATTAAGGGGCTTCGTCAACGACATTAAAACCCGAATATGCATCGATATAATGAAATTTGTAACGTTTTAAACATGTTTACTCCTCCTTACCTCAGAATCAGTAGAATTAATTATACAAAGAAGTTCATTGTAATATTTGTCTACATGGTGAAACTTAAAAGTAAGAGAAAAGGGAATCCCGTGGTAAGTTTCTAGGTACAGGAACTATCAGTAAAATACCGAGCTTTACAAAGATTATACACCCATTATTATCTAACCTATTGGTTTTACACTTACAAATTAACTTCATTTGAGAACACATTTGTTTCAGTGTAAATTTGCATATATCCAATAATTCTTCAATGTTGTTATTAAATTGATGTAAATACAATGAAGTTAATTACTTAAATCAAGTGTTTGTAATGTTTCAATCTGTAGTAAACTATTTCATCTATTACATTTATTTTACACATTTCAGATTGCTTGTAATTCGTAATCCTATTTCTAGCGCATTTTTTAAGAATCAGTAATATATGTGCTATTATTAGTGCTTTTTTTATTAGGTCTTTTTGTGTTTGAGAGCTTATGCTCTGTAGCTCCAAAGCGCATTTTTATTATAATCAAGGACCAAAAAGGATATGAATGGTTTTTCGGGTAAGATTAGGTTTTTTGACGCACAAATACATCTCAGGCCAAAAGAACCCAAAGGATTACCAAGCACGTTAGCCTTCTGGTACTTACTACCATCTAACATTTTATATAAAATACAAGCACACATTAGGTTAACATGGTTACGAATTACATAAAAATCTCAGTTTCATGTCTGTTCCATCTGAATCTCCGCCATCCATGAAATGACAGTTTTGCAGATGTAAATGTTTCTGCTTATATTGCAGTTCCCCTTTTAAAGGTTTCTTGACATTATACACACTTTTAGGTACTGAATTCTAGCATTGGCAATTCCTATTTGTAAATAAGGAACGTAATTAATATGTTTAGTATCCATAAAGGTCAATGCGGATCGAGACAGGGCCCCTTTAGTAAATGAGCCCGGTGGGCGCAGGCCCAGGGCGCAGAGGTTTTGGGGTGCAAGAAAGAGATTAGATTCTAAGGCGCGACGCAAATGGAAAAAAGTGCAGGCGGTCAGCTGAACCTCAACTACTATTTTATGATATGCAAAACGTGTCATTATAAACTTTAATTGCAATAAAGTTTGTGCATGGTTGTGTCTTATAAGACGAAGACACACGTCACTCTTTGACCAACAATATTCATAGTAGTGTGAGCGATTCATTCTATTAGTCCATTCCATTGAACTCGATGTATGAAATGGAATGCGCGCTCTACGTTTGTTTATGAGAGACGCTTTGAAGCCGTCCTCTTAGAAAGAGGTACATAATACTGTCTGTCTTTCTTCGCTTCTCTTACACAAGTATGCTTATGAAGTTTAGTGGTGTCATTTAATTTTTTTCGCTTTTGAAGTAATATTTTATTTTAAGTTATTAATTAGGCTTATTTCAACCAAAATGCACATGTACGTCTATTTCTCGAACGATACAGAAAAAATACATTTTCACAGGTTACACGGCCTCTTACTGTTTTTGGATAGTGTAATTTTTCTTTATAAGCTTATCCACAACCAAGTTGACGGTCCTACCTAACCTCGCTAATTTAATTCAAAAGTTCCCATATATTTGTATATACCGGGTGGTAAATGGTCGGATGCGCCATAGAAAATCCAATGGGAAATCATAAACTCTCGAATTCCTGTTTCCCCAATTATTTTAGGTAAAAAGTCTACAGGAACTTTGCTTTAATGAGTTACATTCTCTACCAGATGAAAATATTACAAATATTTTACAGTTTACGCTAATTTCAAAAATTGCGAAAATTATTTACCATTCCTGCACAGAATCAGGACAGCAATATTTTAAACGTCAAAACATCTAAATTATCTATGAAAAACTTGCTGTAGAGTTTACGTTGCGAATGCGCGCCTCGAAAATGGCTTTTAGTTTTTGCTTCGATAGTGCCGGTGGAAGGGGGCACGAATGTCTCTCGGGACCATAGCGCGTCACATGCTAACCGCGGGCCTGGATCGAGAGTGAATGCATGGTATACATTTTATTATGTGCTTTTACAGAAAATATTTAATAGGTAACATAGTTTAAAACTTGCCACTTGGATGAAATTTTTTTAAAAATCCATTTGCACAATTCAGCTTGAAAAACCATCACAGATGACCACCAAAATGTAGGAAGTCGTGTTAATTATGAACCATAAGGTTAATAGTACATTTAATAAACCCACCTATTTCTTTAAAAGAGTAACAAACGGCTATAGGTTAAAGAATTGCTGATGCTACTACTTTTGAACAAAACCATCAACTTTGGGAAGATTATTTAGATAATCTCTAAATAATAACTGATTAATTTTATGCTTTTTAGTGTATTAGGGACGATAATCCAGATTGAAATTATAGTGGGAGTAGCTGGTGCATATAGTGGCAACAAATTAATGTAATTAACTATTAATGATATTCATTCATTAGTTTTAATTTTTTTAGTTAATGTCAAACACACCAAAGCTAAAGTTATAGCTCATTTATCGCTGCAAACGTAAAAAAAATTGTAAAATGGATAAGTCGGTTATTTAGAAAGTATGTTAACTTACGAAAAGTGGACACAAAATATTTATTGTGTTTTGTTCAGTACGAAGATTGGAAAAAATGCAATAGAAAATTAACAAAAACAATTGCTACATTTGTTAGAATGTACTAAAAAGACCCGATGAGCAGAATTTGCCGTAGTTTATACTAACTTCGTTAGCCTCACTCAGCCAGCACGTAGTCTTAGGTTAGATTGATAAAAGATCACTTTACTGATGTGTTACATAATATACTATTATCTGTACTGCAGTTAAAATGTTACCTTAATGCATTTTACTGTAGAAAATTGTATTTTAAGCGGAAGAACAAAGTAAATAATATTTTCATCAGCAGTTTTAAACACATTCGCCCAGAGATCGGATAGTGTTTTAATATCAAATTTTTTTCACTTTTTTCTCCGATAAATATGATTTAGGCCAATTCACATAAAATTTGCACATTGCACTGCACGGCTATTTCAGGTAGTTATCACAAAACATATATCTTTTTAATGCTTGCCTCAAATTAGATTAAGATAAATTTTGGACCGAGAAGTGTAGAATGCCAAAACAAAACATTTTACATTTCCAGTACTAGTAATTAAGCTGTTAAAGAATTAATTATGATTGTGAGTAAAATTATATTTAAAACTCTTAAGCAAACATTTTTGCTCTCTCCATCTTATTGAAACACTAGCTGACTTCGCTCGCTTGTGAGTTCAAATTTGGAGATGAAGAGTAAAAAGTGCTTTTTCTCACTTGTTCTAAAAATAACTATTTTTGAAATGAATTATGATTTCCTATTTTTCTTTATTATGCAGGTTATTTTACTTAGACAGTGACAATTGATAACCAACGTAGCAAAGTGCAGCTATCAGAAATGATCGTGCTTAAACATTTATTTAAATATATGTGATGACATAATTAAGACAATATTAACCTTATCTACACTAGATGATTTCAAAAACAATTTCACGCTTCCAATATTAGTCAATTATATTCAAATTACTGGTGGTGAAAAAAACATTAGCATCAAAATATTTTCTACTGTACCGATTGGAAAATTTTCACCTTTTGCCGATACAGATATCGTTTACAATACGATTAAGCTTAGATATTTGTCGAGCGGTCTGTTTTTCTTCATAACAAAAGTATAGAAATACATTGTTTCTGGTCTAGGCGGGCAAAACGCAATTTCTTGGATTGATGCCACTGCCTTTTTTACGTGAACATTTGCTGACAGCTGTCCTACATGACGTTTGACACTTAGACTTTCAAATTGCCAACATACCTTAAAATATGATGGAGTCACCAAACGAATGTTTGCAATATTTTTAATAAATTAATAGAGTCGCAACAAAAAATATGTACGCCTAGAAACTATTTTTGCTAACGCCTCGGCTCGCAATTCTGGTTATACTTGTAAAATAGTCGTTGCTGGCCTACTGATACAAATAACTATTAACAGTTGATTATTTTGCACATTATGTGGGGTTGGATCTATCCATTTTTGTCAAAACTTAATTTTCATCCACATCTACGGTAGACTGACAGCACTAGAAGGTTTTAAAAAGTTTATTTAGTACATGTCAAAATTTTATTTTTATGTCTTAGAAAATTCACCTCATGAATTTATTACAATTTAATAAATTACGATATTAGCATACACTGGGAAATCTATAAGCAAGAGTGATTGAAAATTTAAAGAATGGTGGCCATAAAATTAATCATGGCTACCATTGTACTAAGTAGTAAATACACTTATACAGTTTCACCTCAGTGTAATACAATATGATATCTTTACCATTAACGCTTCACGATTTTCCATAAGATATGTCTTCTTTTATTTTTTCTTCAGAAAGGAAGAGTCGCTTGCATCCCCCGAATACGTAAAACTTTTAATTAAAAATATGCATTGCCCATACCAAAAATCAAAATAAAATAAAATTGCTGCGTTTTATTCTTTTGAAAAAAAAATAGTTTTAGTAAAAGTTTGTTAAAACTTCTAACCGGTGATTTTAATTCTTTAAGAACCTCGAGTAGTAGTTAGTTAATAAAAACTACACCTCAACGTTCAAACCCTAGCTTAAATATTAAAATACTTACCTTTTTTGGGTTTTTTGATTGTGTATCTATATTAATGTAATACAATCTTTTCGATAACACTTACAGTTATCTTCGTCAATAGTAATATTATCTATTAAAATTGTTAAAGATGTTGAAACAATTTTGTGGAATTTGAAAATTAAAACATAAACATAAGCCTGCTAATAATAATAGCTTAACTGTTAAGACACGTCAGTTACTTGGGTAAGTTCGAATTTCGCGCAGCATCTAAGTTTCCGGCCCGAAAGATTCCGAGTTGCGCGCACTTTATGAAAATTAGAACTCTGAATTGCGCACTACCTGCTTTAATGTGTAGGTAAACAGGCTTGTTACTTGATGTCACAAATGACGCATTAACATGGAAGTGGTTGTCCTATCATTAAAAGTAGTAGTAGTAGTAGTATTAGTTGCAGTAGAAATAGTAGTAGTAGTAGTAGTAGTAGTAGTATTAGTAGTAAGTAGTAGTAGTAGTAGTAGTAGTAGTAGTAGTAGTAGTAGTAGTAGTAGTAGTAGTAGTAGTAGTAGTAGTAGTAGTAGTAGTAGTAGTAGTAGTAGTAGTAGTAGTAGTAGCAGCAGCAGCAGAGCAGCAGTAGTAGTAGTAGTAGTAGTAGTAGTAGTAGCAGCAGCAGCAGCAGTAGTAGTAGAGCAGTAGAGAGCAGAGGTAGTAGTAGTGGTAGTAGTATAGTAGGTAGTAGTAGAGTAGTAGTAGTAGTAGTAGTAGTAGTAGTAGTAGTAGTGGTAGTAGTAGCAGTAGTAGTAGTCCTACATATATCGTTTATCTTAGACTACCATTTTATAGTTTTCTTTTAAATATCAAAATGTATAAAAGAAAAAAGGATGAACCTTCTTGAGAGTTTATAAACTACCTACTTATTCACTGAGAAGAAAAGAAAATATGATGAAGTAGCCCGGTACATAAAATTGTTCTCTTAATCCCAAGTACAGGTTAACCAGGTAACGCGCGCAATTCGGTATTACAGAATGGACAAAATGCGCTCAACTCGGTACTTTTGAGGTAAAGCGCGCTATCGGCTACGTCCAGTTAGTTAGCACAACACATAAGTATTTAATACGGAAATAATTGTAACACCGAAATTAGATTGTGAAAAATATGACAATGAAATTTATGATTAAGAACATTTACAAAATAACAATATAATAATTACTTAGGTTTCAACAAACGTGAATTAATATCCGCTTTATAAATTATTACGCTGTAGAAAATAATTTTCTTATAACCTTTACCTATAGAAGAATGAGGTTAAAAAATTAAAAAAAACTATTTCAATCAATTTTCCTATTTGTCATCAAATTATACTTTATAAGGTTCATATAAATTTTATGAAAAGCATTGAAAAATTCGAGCAGGACTCATCTATTTATAAATTTAAAGAATTCAGTCAAATATTCCATAAATGTTTCTGTGTGTCAATTAATTAAAATAAATTATTTTTTGTCGTATAATGGGTTATAAAAAATACGATATAAAATGACACATATAAAGTAAGAATTATAATCGATATTTATTGCAAACTAACCTGCCATTTAAAATAGAAGATCTTTAAAGGTTACGTGAATCCTTCACAATATGTTAATGAATTGGACGATATTGTATAAAAAGTACGATTTTTGATGTATTCGACACAGTTGACTCGTGTTCACTTAAGGATACTCTAAAAATGGCACTTAAAGTAAGTACATTTATACTAATTTTTAATGTAATTTTTAGTAACATACATTGTAGTTTGTAGTATTATCTGCATTCGTTGCTTTTGCTGCCGCAATTCCACAATATCCGTTTCCATCACACCCTGAATATAATGCACATCCACAATATACATTTGGCTACAAAGTCGAGGATCCATTAACCGGGGACTTCAAAACACAAACAGAAAGTCGAGATGGAGATGTAGTGCACGGAAGATATTCCTTGATTGAACCTAACGGCTCGGAACGTATTGTTGAATACACGGCTGATGCTATTAACGGTTTTAATGCGGTTGTAACCAACTCAGCCGCAGGCGTCATTTCTGCACCTGTCGCCGATATTGCTAAAGTAGCACCAGCTCCACTTGCACCAGTCGTAGATCCTAAAGCTGTGGCTCCAGCTGCAGTTAAAGCAGGTAAACCTGAAGCTCTTCGACTTGCTTCACCTTATGGATATGCACCATACGGTTACCACGGATACCCAGGTTTCTATGGACATCCCGGATACGCTGGATATGCTGGTTATGGCGCGCATCCTTATGGACAATACTCACCATACAACACCGCTTTCCATCCAAGATTTTACTGATTTGATATGATTAATTTTGATTTCTTGCGTGTAAATTTTGTAAAAAATATGTATTAATATAATTCTCAGTTTTTAACGTTTGCATTTTATTTTCTTGTTTCTATTAACGTTGTAACGAGATTATTTATTTAAAAATTATTTCAAACTTAAATAGTAATGAAAATTATCGCTACAAATACTAAAGGAATAAAAAAAACGCAACTCGAATGCAAAAACAACGTTTTTACGCGAAATAAGCCTAATTCTAATGACAAAGCAGGTAGGACCACTTAAGTTGTGCAAATAAGCTGCTACGGGATATATGCGTTGCAGGTATCTAGGGGAGGATAATATAATGGTAACACAACAAAGCACAGTATACAGGGTTATTATTGGTTTCAGGCTAGAATCGACCATTTAGAATCCAAGTAAAATATATTCAAAATAACGGCGCCTCCGGTTATACCGGAAGTAGCTACCTACTTCGTTATTATAGATGGAACCCTCTTGTTGTTTATTTGAAATTGTCGTTAAATTTTAAACCAGTTTATGTAAAGCGTCTTACATCTAAAAGTTACCGTTTCCGAGTTATTTAAAAAAATATGAAAATGTTGACAATTCCCACGAAAATCGGTATTGTGCGCTAACCGCTGCTAATTTGGGAATCAGTTTTTTGGGGCTACAAGGGGACCTAACAAACTACGTTTTGTCGAGTTCTAATTTAAAAAAAGTCTTCCACAGACCCTGAAATAAGTCTCCGAAGTCGTATGATTTTGAACCTCAATAACATGGTTATTTTAAATCGGACACCCTGTACCTTAAAACATTTTCCAGTATAGAATGAAATATTATTAAGGTTTCCAGGACCCATTCTGGACGGTTTTCAACATAATTAAGATTTTCTTGAAAATATGGAATAAATTGATTAAATTATTCTGCGTTAGTGTTAATGAGCATTAATATTATATAAATAATTGTTCCTTTAGGAACTTAGTTTACTAAACAAAAATTATAAAAAACATTTAAATTAGAATATAAAATTATATTACGTTTTCAATGTGCTGTCCGTGCAATTAAAGGCACAATTCAATTCGTCTCTCTACACTTTCTGTAGTTCGACGAATCTCATTGGGGTATAATTCAGTAAATTCTGACCGTATCCTGTGGTTTTGACATCCCTACAAGTAAAAATCTAAAGAGGTTAAGTCCTGGAGGTCACTTCCAAGATCAATTAGGATCAATCCATCGATCATCAAAAATCTAATTGATACAAAAAATTTTGGCGCTCATCGACAGAGAATTGCTCCATGAATGGATTCAGTTTCTGGTAGAATTGCCACATATTTCGCACTATTTAAGTTTTCTTCATAAATACAATATCGCACCTGATTATTGAAAAGTACTGCAAAATTCCCTTCTGCCCAGAAGTGCTGGTTTCTTCTATTTATTAGTCCCTCTCTAGAAACTTCATGAGATATTCCCAAATTCATTTTTTCAGATAGTGTTGAGCTTTGTGGTGATGTATGGAAATAAGCTAGAATATTTATTGCATTGCCCTGCTTATTGCTCACCGGTTTTGGAACACTTCGGTAGCTCTAATTTTCCCTAAATGCACAAATTTGGACTCAATCCGCTTCAATTTTCTCCTGTTCATCGGCTGTAAATGGGGAATTCGTTCATTATCCACGCGGTAACTAATCTCAACAATTTTGCAGTATTCTTCACGAATATAAAACAAATTAAGAATGTCAGAATTTGAGTATTCTTCCATGTTAATAATTTTGTTGAAGATATCAAAAGATAAAAGATACTGTTTATTATTTGTTATTTGTGTTGTTATGACATATAAACTGTTTTTACACGGAATACTATGTGAAGTCTAAAATTACACTGAATAAAAGCATAGTTTTTGATGAACATTAATTATCTTGAAAACCGTCCAGAATAGGTCCTGGCAACCTTAATAATATTTGATACAGAATTATATTCTAGACTCGAAAATGCTTTAAGGTAAAGGGTGTCCTATTTGAAATAACCATGTTATTGAGGTTGAAAATGATATAAATCCGGATGCTTACTTTGGGGTTCGTGGAAGATTTTTTAAAATTAAAACTCGTCATAACGTGGTTTGTTAGGTCCTCTTGTAGCTCCAACAAAACGAATTCAGAAATTCGAAGCGATTAGCGCACTGTATCGATGTTCATGAGACCTTGAAACTATCACAATTTTCACATTTTTCGAAATAACTCGGAAACGGTAAGCTTTAGTTATACAATGCTCCCAGAAAGTAACGCATAAATTCATTATTTTAGAAATCGTTAATTTATCGTCAAAATCCTGCGACACGTCGATTTTTTATTTTGATTCCGGACATTATGCTATGTCGCACATGTAGATGGCGCTGCGCACTTCCCGGATATGACGTCAAAGTTCATATTTTTAAATGGTAATCCTGTATGTTCTTCGCGGAAATCGATGCAACTCTTTCTCTTGAGTTCAAAAATGCCTTATTTATTGGGATTATTTGAAAGAGTATGCGCTATATTAATTATTAAATGTGGCATAATTCGAAAAGTGATGCGGTGTTAGTGTTGTCAATATTTGCGTTAAATTAAGAATCTGGGTACTAAACAGTGCACAACATTTATTAAAATAAATCAAACGTAAAATAAGACTTGAAAGGGTTTTTGTCTTTCGGTGACAAGAATACGTATTTCAAGTCCACCTATAACGATACATAAATATGCGGTTTTTGGCCGCTTGAAAATAAAAAATAAACTTGTTGCTTGTTGTTTTGACAAAAGCCTACATTTTAATCACACCAGTTTCGTTCTTGACTAACGTCGCACCACTTTCCGAATTATGCCACATTTAATAATTAATATCGCGCATACTGTTACAAATAATCCCAATAAATAGGACATTTTTGAATCCACGAGAGTTGTATCGATTTCGGCGAAGAACATACAGGTTGCCATTTAAAAATATCAACTTTGACGTCATAACCGGAAAGTACGCAGCGCCATCTACATGTGCGACACAGCATAAAGTCTGCAATCAAAATAAAAAATCGACGTGTTGCAGGATTTTAACCACAAATTAACGATTTCGAAAATAATGATTTTATCCGTTACTTTCTGAGCGCACTGTATGCTACGATAGTGGGAAGTCAAACATTTTCTAATGAACTGGTTCCATGGCTAACCCTGTATAAATTTTAAGATGCAGAAACGTAGTTCTGCTGTATTTGTTGCGGATAAGGAAAAGAACTACCAAAGAAAAACCTTACTCATCTACAATAAGAATAACAACACAAATAAAATACAAGTATTAGTTATAAATACATAGATCAATAAGCACTTAAATAATACTGTTACTGATAGATCTAATTTGCTATGCCCCTTCTCTAACCTTGATAAATCAATTTGGTAATATCGTAATGTATCGATCACTGTCATATAAACTGCTAACTGTGGCATACTTGAACACCACATGTTAATAGTCTGTGTTTACAATTAATGAACCAGATTGTCACATATTTCAAACCTTGCAAGCACATGGTATTTCAACGACCAACAAACTTCAGTGTAATAGATCTTATCCCCGAAAGGTGGGATTGTGGCTCTTCGTTTATTAACAAGATTGTGATGTAATATTAAATTGCAAAATAATTTATATAAATTTCATATTAAATAAAATAATCACGCTTACCCTGGTATTACAATAAAATTATGTACATAAAGACGTCAGCCCTCATTTGCTTTAAATCATAAAGGAACGTTCTGCTTCCATGTAAATAAATAATAAACTTATAATTAACTTACGCACCTTTTCATTTAGATAATATCATAAACATTTACTGAAAAAATATACAATAAATAATTATGTAAATTTTGAGTTATATTCAAAACATACTTAATTATTATGAAAATCAACAACCCTGTCGATTATTTTTAAATCAATCTTTACGCATAAAAATCATTTTAAATCAACCTGCCTTCTAATTTATAAATTAAAATATATCAATCTGCACCAGTTGCAACATCACAATCAGAATCAAATTATTAAATTTATGGAATAACCATTATATTGCACCATCATGATATAATTAAAATTCCTTGTCCATAAAAACCGCAAAAGACCGTATCGATTGATTCAAAAATGTCACGCAATATCACAATATTGATGTCGAAGTATCAGAATCACTTGCTTATGTAATTTTTTTAGGTGTACATGAAAATATAGTTTAGATTCAAGAAATTGGATATGCAGATTT
Organism: Vesta saturnalis; assembly: GCA_036346205.1. Lineage (NCBI taxonomy): Eukaryota > Metazoa > Arthropoda > Insecta > Coleoptera > Lampyridae > Vesta > Vesta saturnalis. The sequence goes on along the minus strand of JARFJB010001393.1, from coordinate 379,132 downwards.
ATTCCAGTTGTACAAGTTCTATATTTTATAATGTCACAATAGAAAAGTAGTTTGAATCCTTTTACAAAATAAGAAAGGTTAGCAGACCATCTTAAATTTCATAGGTGTAGGTTGTATGACATCACACATAGGTATGTATATCTGTATTAATGGTTCTCTATTTAAGGAATTCTAGTTATTGTTTTAAAACCATTCACTTTTATTGTGAAAAATGTTCAAAATGATAACTAAAATAAGTAGAATCTACCATTAGCATTAATTAAAGTAGTTTAGCGGTAGTTTATAGTTTTTGTTGATGTGATTGCTGCATAAATCCGGGCATTTTAAGATGCAAACGGAAATTCATCATGGCAAGGCAAATACGCATGGTTGGATATACTTGAACGTGTCCTTGATTATGCTCCCGGACCAATGCTATCCAAATCAGTTACTCCTATTTAAGTTGGAAACCGCACAAAAGGTACAAAATGATTTACAAAAATTGACTATGCAATTGGCATCCCCTTAATGTTAATAATTTCACCAATATGTGACATGATTACAGCACTTTCCAGTTTTTCACCACTAAGTTTTGAAGATTACTTTGTAGGAACGTTTAATGTAATAAGATGAATTATTAAAAAGCACAAATGTGTGCTTCAGAAGTTTATTGAAACTCTGCCTGACTCGAAAAGTTCAGTCGTGTGCTATTCGATACAAAGACTCTTAGTAGGTTACTATAGTTTTTTTCTTCTTTGAGAGTACGTTCACTAACATACTTGCCAAATTATTGCTATTGATGTTACTTGACATAGGTCGTAGATTTTGTTTATTTTTTTTACATTAAAGTAGAAGTGAGACACATTTCGCAGCCATTTTATTTTTTGTGACGTAAGTTGACTTTGAGACTGACCACGGGACTGACCCTGGGTTGATCCGAATAGCAAGAGGAAGGTTTTTAATTTCGTGGTGACGTGCTTAGTTTGATTATGGTATTCTATTGTTAACAATATACTTATTAGCTCGTGGTTATTTAGCTCGTTGGCGATTTCTTCTATATTGGCATAATTTCCCGAGTGGAAAAGTAATACATATCAGCCTTCCTCAATATAAATGATTTTCTCGTTGTCGTGTTGAAAATGTGATGTAGTCTTTTTTAATATAGTCTCTAACACACCCTCTTCTCCTCCGGGTGGATCAATTTTATAATAAATTAAATTGTGTGTCGCACTTACAGCGGCAAAAGAACAAGGGCACTGAATTTCCGCTATGCCTACAACTTATGAGCCTGTTAATCTTATTCGTTTTGGTAATTGTGTAATAAACTTGACGTCATATTGTCAGGAAAATACGTCATAGAACTATTATTACTCAATAAGGTAAGATCTCCATTTTTATATATCTCTCAGCTCCAAGCTTAACACTCAACTATCAAATTTGTCACTGTATCCACGCCACTTGTTGATGTCATCCGCGGCCCTTCTCTGCTAAAGTCTTATCGATTTTGAATAGGGTGTCTTTATCAACCGTAACAACTTACAATTCCTCCTCGTAATGGTCGTTATTAAGATTGATTATGCGGTAAACTTGTGTCTTCTTTTTATAACTGCACTAATTGTAAAAACTTCTTACTCCAATTCGCTTCATATCCCTTCTCAAAGGTGTACTTAGTTCTGGCGATTCTGACACACTCACCGACTTCGTATTGAGGGTGACGTGCTGATAATTAATTAATTAATATAATTGTTATATTAGGCGTATGTTTATGATTCAATTTTCAAATTTTACAAAATTGTTTCAACATCTTTAACAATTTTAATAGATATTACTACTGATGAAGATAACCGTAAGTGTTATCGAAACGTTTAGTTGTATTACATTAATATAGAAATACATTATCAAAAACCCAAAAAAGATAAGTATTTTAATATGTGCAATAATGGTGAAAGTTTACATTTTGATAGTAAAGTAGTAAGTTTACAAAATACTAAGTGAACATTTTATACAGAGGCCTCAAATTAACCATTTTCCACATTATATTATAGATCATGCTACATTATTTACAAATTATGTAAACCAATAATAAGTTCTGCTCAAGATTTTTTGAACGATAAGTTTTCTGTATATCATACTACAGTTACACAGTAATGCGTCAAGCATCAGTTCTGGATTCAAGTTTAGGAACATGCACAATATCTCTTATTAAATATTAATTGGTGCCTGGCTTGGTACAGTGATTTCACCAAATTCTCTCTCATTTCTTCCACACTCTGGTGCTCCCTTATCTTCCCATATTGTTTTTCCATTTTCTCTTTGTACTTCTTTATGATCTCCTCTGACTATTTTTTTTGTTATGTAATCCTACTCTTTCCCGATCTTCTCTTCCACCCTTCAATTTCCAGTTCCAGAAATTGGTGGTCCGATTCGATATTTTTTCCTACCCTAAACGCGTTCGCCTTTTCACCAGCACCTGCGTTCTTTATAACGTAATCCATTATTGATTCTCCCCTCCCTCCTATGTACGCGTTTTCCCCCATTTCTCTTTCTTCACTATTCTCATTCATTATTTCCCACCCCCTGTCATTGCATACTTCCAGCAGTTCTTTTCCCTCTTTGTTTAACACACTGTCCCTTGCCGGTCTTTGCTTCGTCCCTTTCTTTTAAGGTATTCCCCTTTCTTCCACTATCCTCGCATTACAGTCCCCTCCTATTATTATAATGCCCTCCTCCCTCTCTTCTATCATCTCTTCTATTTTTCCTTGTCTCTTTCATCCTTCTGCTATATGCCGTCATAATTTTTATTCTTATTTCCACCCGATGTATATTCGTTTCTACAATTCCTCTTCTCTGTTGCACTTTCTCTTTTTCTTCTTGTTTCAACCATTTTATTTTTATTCCCACTACCATAACCCGCTTTTCCCTCCCTTTCCCATTATCTCTTTCCGCGTACTGCACCACCCATGCGAATTCCCCTCACATCACCCTTTTCCACCATTTCCGTTCTTTTACCTCCATCCATATCTCCTGTAATCCCACCACGTCCTGCTCCCTAATGAACTCCCAAAATTCTTGGTCTTTGCTCCTTATTCCCGCCACGCTCCAGAACAGTACATTTAGCTATTTTGTCTCTTTCTATAATACTTCCTACTTTCATTTAATACCTTTTCTTGTTCTTTTCCTTTTCCATTGCTCAATTCTTTGCCGTTTCGTCGCCCTACTCTCTCCTTTCTCCACCGCCTCTTCTCATTAGTTTAAAAAATGGAATACTTTGAGTTGGGAACGAAAAAGTTCTTGTTGACCGCATTGATCTGGGTTATACTTGAGGAGAACGGAACTCTGCCAGAAAGAAGCGAAAACATTGCATTTGTTCGAATTAATGGACTCTTCACAGAAGTATGGATATGTGTATTGGAACCTCATTTTATTACAGTTATATTGATCTTGGTGTTTTCATTGCGAAGGTGAATACACGCAACAAGTCGATCAGGCTAGTGAGTGTAAACAAATTTGTGCTGCCGTTAAAGAAGAGCACATAAGTGTGAGCTTGTGTATCGGCGTTGTTTTTTTATAAGATGCGCACTACGTAGGGATTGCCAGAGACTAATCTAGAACGACATGCCTATACATAATGGCTTATTGATGATTGACAGTATTTGATTGTAGTTCACAATCCTACTAAACATTGCCAAACATTGATGACAATAGCTGTGTTCTTTTCTTGGGCAAAGTGGTTCTCAATTCTGGAAATAAAGAGTAGTTACTGACAAATTGGACAGATGCATCACAATAGTTAAAACGCTGTTTTAGCATTGGCTAAGGACACGATTGGACGATATTGCGGTTATCAGGCGAACACTGTTCCCAATAAATCTACTCTCATTTGTTTAGTTTTTTCTTTAAGTGTCAATTGCGTTGAAACTTGGCGAAAGTAGTACTTTTGTTTGCATTTAGTGTTAAATTCCAATTTTTTTCATCTTTGGTTAATAATATTTCTTTACATCTTGATCTTTTAACTAATCTCGATCTGATCCCATTTCATTGTTATATTCGTATATGAAAATGGTATCACGCCGTATTCCACTTAAGCTTCTTCCTAGCTTGATGATTACTTCAATTAGATTTTATTTACTCTTACGCATGCCTCTAATATCAATGAAAGTACCAAGATATCTGAACATAGCTAGTCTTAAAGTCCGTAAAATTATGTTTAATTATGTAATACCACCATGCACAACGTAAATAAACTGTTTCGAATAATTGAAGTATAATTTCTAGTTCAGCTCTACGAAGTGTAATGATCATAAAATTATTAAACTCAAATTTTATCATTTACGTTTCTGGTAATTGGATTTGGTGTCAACATAGAAAATTAACAAACCAGAAGTATTAAAACTATTGTAGTGTTTAATTATTGTAAATATCATTAAATCTAGAAATGACATTAACAAAGTGTCGTAAACACTAAATAGTAAAACAGAGTATGATGAAGGCAAGCACGGAATATGAGTCGCATGAGAAGTTCAAGACTTGTTAAAATTGATGACATGGGTAAACACATTCTGTAGTCTCTTGACAAATAATTTTTAAAGGCATTTTACATGAGTCAAATGAACGTAAGTTAACGAATATTTGGAATAATCACATATGAAAATTTTCATTCTCGCATTGGATGAATACTTTTGGAATAAATATGCTTCAAAATATAATATATATATATATATATATATATATATATATATATATATATATATATATATATATATATATATATATATAATATATAGATATATATAATGAGATTTAATTTGAAAGGCAATTTCATTTATTTAATAAACTTATTTTAGTACAATAATTGAGAAAATGACAGCGTTACTTGTCACTACAAAAAATTTTTTTTAACAAGTAGAGCGGATACACGGGAAACCGATATATGCTGGCTACAACTATTAAATAAATAGAGCAAAATGAAATGTTGGTGGTCTAAATTAAAGGCGCAAGTTGTGGGCACAAAGAAACCCTCTGCCTTGAAAGATGGTTAATACTATTATTAACAAAAATAAAAATCGTGTAAGTATAAATACAAAAATTAAGTTATACACAAGTTAAACTAAACAATTCACACTTCCATATTTTCTAAATTTTTGGTCTATCGGCAATGGACAAATATGGGAAAGGCTTTTTCGCAAGTTCCCATTAGCTGCCACACGTGAAACACCATCCTTTCCAGAGTATAACTTGATAATGCGGCCTAATTTCCATTTAACTGGGTGAGAATGATCATCCTTAATTAACACTAAAGCATTGTTTTGTAATGTATCATAGTTTTTACGACATTTGGTCCTTTGCTGGAGCTGGTTGACATATTCACGACTTCATCAAAAGTGCTGCATGAGCTGTTGTATGTATTCATATCTAGATAATCTTGATACTGGAAAATGAGTGACATCAGAATCAGGAATAGAGCTCACGTTTCTTCCGATCAAAAAATGCCCTGGAGTTAAGGGCTCAAAATCTTCGGAGTCCGAATATATCGGCGTTAAAGGACCGGAATTGAGGACGCCCTCAATTTGTACCAATAAAGTACAGAACTCTTCAAAGGTTAATTTTGTATTACCTAACACGCGACGAAGGTAGTGTTTGGAAAATTTAATAGCGGCCTCCCACAAACCTCCGAAATGAGGAGAGTAACTACGAATCAAGTGCCACTTAATTCTTTCTTTTTCAGCGGTATCGCAAATGAAATTTTTGTTATCTCTAATAAAATTACTGAGATCGCGAAGCATTGATCTAGCACCGCTAAAATTGGTTCCGTTATCAGAGTAAATGTGACTTTGGGGCCCTCGGCGTGCTGCAAATCTTCTCAAACACCCTATAAAATAATTTGTCGATAATCAGAGGCCAGCTCTAAGTGAACCGACTAGGTAGTAAAACATACGAATAGGCAAATGTAGCACTTGGTTAATTTACTACCCTTTCCCTTGTTATCCCGTAACATATGAGGACCGGCATAATAAACACAGAAATTTACAAAAGGCAATGAAGGTTCAACGCGGCTACATGGTAAGTTTCCCATGATCGCTCTGAAAGCACAAGGCGCGGCGTGAAACATACAACACAACTATCAATTATCTTCTTACAAAAATTTCGTCCTGAAGTTATCCAGAAACGCTCTCTAGTAAAGGCAAGCATTTGTTGAGGTCCAGAGTGTAACAGTCTAATATGTTCACGATTTAGAATCAACTTGGCTAAATGGTGAGACCCACAAATTAAAATTTGTTTCTTATCAAACAGGTAAGCGGAATATTCTAATTGTCCCCCAACACGTAGTATACCAGATGAATCAACAAATGGGTTCAAACTACCAAGCCTTGAGCGAATCTTTAACGAATGCGCGCTTTTAAGTGAAACAATTTCACTTTGAAAAGATTCAAACTGCGACAACTTTACTAAACGAATAAGAGCATCGTTTGTTTCGGAAGGATTTAAACTACAAAAATTTCTTTTATAGTTTGGCCTTCTAAGTTGTGGTAGAAACGCATACAATATGCTATAATTCGTTCTCAGCGAGAGAGGTTTGAGAAATTTTTAAACGCGGAGTTAGTCGACGTAAAGGCACAGAAACACCTAATTTCCTTTAGTTCAGGAAGAGCGGAATCAAAATTACAATTACAATTACAATTATAATCAATAGAGCGTGACCAAGAAGAGCCATCGTTTAGTAGCCACTCAGGACCACACAACCAGAGTCTAGACCGTTTCAGTCCTTGAGGAGTGACACCTCGGGAAAGCAAATCAGCGGGATTTGAAGTTAATGCGGCATGCTTCAAAGTAGCATTCTGGGAGCGTTCCTGTGTTTCTGCAACTCTATTTGCAAAGAATGTTTTTAAACGACTAGGCGGCATAATTAACCAACCTAGAATGATCGTAGAATCAGACCAGAACACACATTTGTTAAATTTGACGTATAAAGCCTCGATCACTTGTTTAGCAAGACGGACCAGTACAACAGCACCGCATAATTCTAACTTTGGAATAGTGACCTTAGAGCCGCTAGTTTAGTTTTAGAGCCGAGAAAATTAGAATGGATCTGATCGTTGGCATCAATCGATCGAATGTAAACGCATGCACCCTAACCTATCATGGAAGCGTCTGAGAAAGCGCGAAGTTCAATTCTTTTTGGGTTATTGCAGATAATCCGTCAAGGAAACGCAGCATCAGCAAGAAGGGATATATTTTTTCTAAAGGTTATAATAACAATAATAATAATAATAATAATAATAATAATAATAATAATCAATTATTAATCCAAAGATCTTCAGAGAGATATAGGATGTCTAATTTAACAATAATAGAATGATACATCAGAACCTTCCTAAAGTCATGTAAATTTATAGTATTCATGTACTGAGTAAATACTATTTTTGGTTAACATTTCTTTAACTAATTTCTTGAATTGATTGTGAGATGCAAGACTTTTAAGATTGTTTGGTAGTTTGTTATATAATGTTGCACCAATATAGTACGGGTTTTGCTCATATAGTTTTAGATTATGTGAACTGCCTGGTAAGTGATGGTTAAAACGAGTGTTATAGGTATCTACAGATAACAACATTTCTAAAATATACAGGGACGGAAGCATGAGTATCTTGTGCTTTATAAACAATGGCTTACATGAATCCATATTTTTTAAACCAAATATACATCGTAGTGCTCTTTTTTGTAATATAAATAATCGGTAGACCGAAGTACAATTACCCCAAAAAATAATACCAATTTGCGTTAATCGTTTTAGCACAAAGCAGGAACTACATAATTTTTTACAAAGTGCATCAACATGTACATTACATTTTAGAGATAAATCTATATGGTACCTGTTGAATACATGTTTTAAAACTCATTAGCAAGTTATTTGAATATTGATTTTGTTTAGAAAAAAATTGCATAGTATGAGTTTTTCTTGATTACAAGTAAGCTTGTTAGAACTAAAATAATCGTAATAACATAGTGCCACTTTAAGATCATTGTTTAAATCTTTGTTAGCAACTAGCACAGTTATATCATCAGCCAAGCAAACGAATTTATTCTAGGGCATTGCATTCACGATGTCATTAATATACAACAGGAAAAGCAGAGGCCCCAGGACACTACCCTGCGGAACTCCAACTTTAACAGTGAGTACTTCGGAATTACAATTTTGATATGATACAAACTATCTCCTCATATTTAAATACGACCTCAATAAGTTGTTTGGTTTACCTCTGATTTAGTTTCAATAATAATATATTATGTTGAACAAAGTCGACATACAAAGCCACAACTTTAACATTACTGTCTAGATTTTTATAGATGTAGTCTAAGATGCCCAATAGCGCTGAAGTAATTGACCTGTTTTCACGAAATTCAAATTGTTGGTCAATTAAGACCTTAAAACATTGAAGAAAGGATATAATTTTGTTTGCAATTAACTTTTCCACAATTTTTGAAAATACAGATAGTAGATATATAGGTTTATAATTATTAAGCATTTTGGAGTCACCTTTTTTGAAAATAGGTATGATTTTACCGATTTTTAATATATCTGGAAACACTGCGTCCGTGAAACATTGGTTTATAATATGATATAAAATAATTACTGTGTAATTTACACTCAGTTTGATTACAGCATTCGGACCACAAGAAGTAGACCACCTTTCTCCAATTTCGATTGGGACTGGATCGACCCATGAAATCTTTAGTAACCAGAGAGACTGTAATAATGTCTTGACCACTATGATCGAAGGAGAGAGTAATCTTAAAGGATCGAACACTTGAGATATGTCTGCGAGTAAGACTCGCTTCTTTCATTTTCTATCTAAGTATTTAGCAATATTAAACATCATATTGTCTGAGCGATTCGACCACAATACATCTAGGGTTATTGTATTTTCTCCTAGATTAGATAAATCTTGATGAATATCAACTCAATCAAAATCCTTTATAACTCGTGGATGGTTTAAGATCCACTTCCTAAGATGGAAGCCTCCAACGGAAAGTATACTGAACAAGGATTTATAAATTTCCTGTGCCTCTGAGAGAGAATCGGCTCCTGATAAAATGTCATCAACATAGAAGTCGGGTCGAATAACATTCGAGGCCATGGGATGAGATTGAGCACAATCTTGGGATAATTCTACTAAGCAGCGAGTAGCAAGAAAACTAGCGGATGTAGTACCATAAGTAACAATATTTAACTGTTTGGTTACTTTCATTGGTCACAAGAGACATGTGTCCAAATTGTTCATAATCGGAGATGAATTGAGAGTGTCTCTCTTTAAGAGCGGCGTTGCGCTTATATGGTTTTTCTAGATTGAAAAAACGCCTTTTGGCTTGTGTTCCAAAGAATCACCTAGAAGACTAGGAAAATCTTTAAGCGGGAGCGTGACCACAAATCGACCATCGGGGTTACGATTAAATGTTTTTACGATATAAGATTCGCATTCTAATTCATTTTTTGACATTACTTTAGTTGAGGAAACCTCTTCTAATTCCCAAAATCGAGCTAACTGAACTTGTAGGTATTGACTAGTTGAAAGATTGCAACTAATTTTACATTCATAAGAAACAAATGCCATAGGAACTGAGAATACCCAATCAAGCTTTGTGTTATGTAATATGGGTTTCGTTGGACCCACAGATATTTGTCCATCACAAAGAATTTTCCAAAAGCAATTTTCACCTAACAAGATACTCATATCACCTTGTTGATCAAAATCAGGATCTGCAAGAATAATGTCCGTTGGGATATTCCAACTATCAAAATCGACATTAATACCTTAAATGCTAGGAATTACATAACAACTAGTTTGCAACTGGGAACTGGTTACATTGCAGCAGGTGCTGATGGGACAGCGAGATTTGATACTAGCAGCTGAGTTTTAAATGCAGAGTCCCTTTACCCTGTAGTAGTTACCATCTGCACCCAGTACCTTTACTAACGCAGTGGGGAGTGAAATTTTATCTTTAGAACTCTTAAATGATAACAGGCACACATCTGTTTCGGTCGCACCTTTAGCAGAAACGGAGTTCGGAGTAGCAGATGGCTTCGACTCGCTTGGCAAATGCAGCAAGGTATGATGCCTTGACCTGCAGCGGTTACAAACAACTTTGGATTCACAAATCGAATGACCTTTGGAAAGGCAGTTGAAACATAATTTTAACTACTTTATATTAGCTAATCGTTCCATTGTTCCTAAACGTTTAAATTAGTCACAAGACAACGCGAATGTCCATGAACATTGACGATCAATATTATGTAGTTTTGTTTGTTTTTGGTTCAGAATGTTCAATATTGAAACTCTTTTCTTTAAGAATTCTAATAGTTCAAAAGAGAGGAAGGGTCTTTGAATCATGAGAGTTCTCAAACTCTTGCAACTTGGGGGAGCATCTAATTTTGAACTAATTAAATAAGTAAGAAAGGCTTGCCAAAGATACTCTGGATGTGATTGTATTCAGTGAACGTAGATTTTTCTCCACACAATCTATCTATTTGTCTAAGTTTAGAAAAAGGCTTCTTTCCAATACTTTTGCCTAACCTTGCCTTTAATCGATGTACGTAGATAATGGAACTTATGAACGTCAGAGAGATGACCGTTGCTATGAATGAGACTGATGAACACATCTTTGAAGTTCAACCAACCTTCAGAATTTTCCGTACAGAGGGACAAATAAATTGTTGGCAACTTTACCAACTGAGCGGATGATTTGGGATTAATTATGGTCGAAGATGCAACACTGCATCTCGGCAATAGAATTAGCGTGTGAAAGCGACCTTTTTTTTTAAAACTACATAGATCAAGAATATAGTCTGCGGTACTTAACAATCTGCAATATTTATTTTCAAATTCTTGAGCGTATTCTTGCTCTGCGGAAAAGTCATTAGCGGAACCTTCAATTTCGGTTTGCAAATCTATGAATTGACTTACTAAGAAGCGGATATTTTCAACTCGTTTGTCTAGCTGTAATAGCTCGACTTGCGATAAGGTGTGTGATGCATTGACTTTATCTTCAGTACTAGACAGGTAACTGTCAAACCAAGTCAGGCGACCACAAATGGTGTCTTGAACTTTAATTGTATTCATTTACTTTAGAATCTAATTAAATTTTACGATAAAATTTGTAATTCAAATAAATTACTGAGTTCTTCGCCGATGTTTGTCGTTTAGAAAAAAAAAGCAAAAAACCCACACGCGTAGGTCTTTAAATAATAACGTTTGAAAATGCGTTTGAGGTATTTATAGTTGTATATAACAAAGATTTCAATTACCGAATGTGGTGACAATGTAATTGGCGTACATTTAAAATTATAATGCAATAATGAATGCCAACTAGATATTTACTATGTGCGGTTTAAACCAAAACAATAATGGTGAAAATTTCCAAAAAGGATACAAACTCACGTTTGGGTAAAATTTTGTAGTAAAATTGCTTTCTCAGCTATTTTCAGTTGGGGATCATGAATTCGATTTGTGAAGGATTGCTAGTTGAATTTTTTTTTTTCATGAGAGGGTTAAATACACAATTCCATATTTAACTATCAACCAATCTCTATCCTTATCTTCATTGGTTCAATATTAATTCATCCGGGCCGATGTGACCAAAACTTAGATATGAGATTTAGATGAAAGGTAACTGTGGCGATTTAATATGCACGCATTGTATTTTTATTTATAATAAACTTATTTTTATACAGATAATTGAGAAAATGAAAACGTTACTTGTCATTACAAAAGAAAAAAACTAGTGCGGTTACCCGGGAAACCTATATATCCTGGCTACAACTATTAAATAAATAGAGTAAAATGAAATGTTGACGGTCTAAATTATAGGGGCAAGTCGTGGGCGCAAACACATATTTCAATGTTTCTTTTTAAAAACTTTATGGTGTAAACGCCAAGTATTCAATTAAATCAATTTTAATTAAAATCCTATACTTCGTTTTTGTTTGAAAACTTCTTCAGGGTTTAAAATTGACTAATATTACAACTTTAACTTTACAAATAAATTTTAACAGACAACTTAAACCAGTTAACTAACGTATGTCTCAAAAGTTTTGGCACAAAATCCAATGGATGTAAAATACACGAGAATGATAAAATATTAGGTTGGCATTGGAAAAAAAAATCTTCGAAAGTTTTACTCCACTTTGACAGTTAAAAAGTGCTTGCAGTCTAGTTGGGCAAATGCCTAAGCCTGAAATAGTTCGCACATTCGAAAATCTAAATATTTCCCGCAGAACTATTTATCGCAAAATAGCGGATTGTGAACAAGTTATACCATTTATAAGTTTCCCAAAAAGTGGAACACCCAGATCTTTTACCCAAACCAGCGCCGACAGTTTAGTAAGGAGTACAAAAAATAGAGTTGGGAATTGGCAAGGGAGTATAGAAACTCTAAGGATACAGTTAGGAGGGAATTGGTTAGGAATGGTTAAGAATATCGAAAATGACCAAATCAGTTGGCACGGATACCACGATGTTGTCGAGTATTAAGGCGGATACATTTTGCCAACAACAAAGTCATTGTTATTGGTGATGAAAAATATTTCACTCTAAGTAACTCATAAATTAAGAGTAACCATGGTTTCTATACTGATAACATAGAAAACTGCCCATAGAATGTTAAATATAAAGAAAAGGCAAATGTTTTTGATAAAATTTTAGTCTGGTGCGCGGTTTCTATAACGCGGATATCGAGGCCTTATGTGGGGTGTGTAAGAGGCGAAGCACTGGATAATCGGCGCTATATTCAGAATTGTCTGGTCAAACTGAATGATTTCATTAATGAACATCATGCTAAAGCTGACACAACGTTTTGGCCAGACTGCGCGCTAGGGAAACTCGGAACTGGCTCCACACTCATACATACCACGAAACGACAATCCCTCTAATCTACCTCAGGCCCGCGAAATAGAAGAATTTTGGGCAGTTTTGGGGATGCACAGAAAAAAAGCGAGAGATAAGATATTACAGCCGCTCAAGACTTTATGCGAGATGTTCGTAGAACATTGCGTCTTGTTGAAAAGCTCGGATCAGTTCATTTAATTTAAGTTTCCAATTTTGTTAATTATAAGTCTATTAATTATGTTTGATAGCTATAAGTTTAAATAACACGTATTTGTATATTAAAACTTAATATAATATTTTGTGCCAAAACTATTGAAACATACGTTATGTACCTTTTTTTGAAATATAATCATGGGTGGGAAAAAATTTTCGGTATCCTTTTTATAGTCACAAACATTATTACAAAAATTTTTTGTGTATAACATTTCTAATAAGTCTTTTTTTATAGTTCTTTAATTATTTGCATAAAAAACAAGTAGATTCATTTTACAACAGACACGAAAATAAATGGTAACAATTTTAAGTATGTACCCATTGCTTACTTCAGTAAAAATGTATAAGGTTACAAATGTTTTCCAAATTTAATTTAGAACCTGCCTTTATTCCACAAAATAAAGGCAATGCCGTACATTCAAAATTAAAACGTAAATTTAGTAAAGAATCTGCAACTAATACTATTCATCAAATACCCTGCAAAAATTGTAATTTAACTTATATGAGCACTTCGTTACAACCATTAAGAAATCGAATTACCCAACACAAATCGGATGTTTCAGTAAAACTAAAAAGTACAGCTTTGGCTCAACATTCAATAAATTTCAAACATACCTTTGACAAAAACAATATCAAAATTTTATAAAAGAAAGTAACTATAACAAAAAGACATTTATTAGAAATGTTATACATAAACATTTTTTTTTTGTAATAATGTTTCTAAAATTAAAAAGGATACCAAAAATTTTTCTACCGCCCATGATTATATTTCAAAAAAAGGTACATAGTTAGGTAGTTTAATGTCAGTTAATTTGTCACCTGTTAAAAAAAATTATTTGTAAAGTTAAGGTTGTAATATTAGTCAGTTTTAAACCCTGAAGAAGTTTTGTAACGAAGACGAAATACAGGAATTTAATTAATTCAATACTGGGTGTTTACACCATAAAGTTTTCAAAAAGAAACATTTCAAAAATGGCAAGCCAATTGAGGGTTCCATCTAAAATAACGAAGTAGGTAGCTACTTCCGGTATAACCTGAAGCGCCGCTATTTTGAATATATGTTACTTCGATTCAAAATGGTCGATTCTAACCTGAAACCAAATTTCAGTATGCTACCTTGTGTTTTGTTGCGTTACCATTATTTTTAATTCTTCCCTACACATATAATTAAGTGGTAGCAACTCGGTCACAAAACGTAAGTAGTCATACCTGCTTTGTCATTAGAATTAGGCTTATTTAGCGTATTAACTTTGTTTTTGCATTCGAGTTGCGTTTTTTTTTAATTCCTTAAGTATTCGACTCTAACTCTGAAACACAATTTGTAGCGATAATTTTCATTACTATTTAAGTTTGAAACAATTTTTAAATAAATAATCTCGTTACAACGTTAATAGAAACAAGAAAATAAAATGCAAACGTTAAAAACTGAGAATTATATTAATATATATTTTTTACAAAATTTACACGCAAGAAATCAAAATTAATCATATCAAATTAGTAAAATCTTGGATGGAAAGCGGTGTTGTATGGTGAGTATTGCCCATAAGGATGCGCGCCATAACCAGCATATCCAGCGTATCCGGAATGTCCATAGAAACCTGGGTATCCGTGGTAACCGTATGGTGCGTATCCATAAGGTGAAGCAAGTCGAAGAGCTTCAGGTTTAACTGCTTTAACTGCAGCTTTAGGATCTACGACTGGTGCAAGCGGAGCTGGTGCTACTTTAGCAATATCGGCGACAGGTGCAGAAATGACGCCTTCGGCTGAGTTGGTTACAACCGCATTAAAACCGTTAATATCATCAGCCGTGTATTCAACAATACGTTCCGAGCCGTTAGGTTCAATCAAGGAATATCTTCCGTGCACTACATCTCCATCTCGACTTTCTGTTTGTGTTTTGAAGTCCCCGGTTAATGGATCCTCGACTTTGTAGCCAAATGTATATTGTGGATGTGCATTATATTCAGGGTGTGATGGAAACGGATATTGTGGAATTGCGGCAGCAAAAGCAACGAATGCAGATAATACTACAAACTACAATGTATGTTACTAAAAATTACATTAAAAATTAGTATAAATGTACTTACTTTAAGTGCCATTTTTAGAGTATCCTTAAGTGAACACGAGTCAACTGTGTCGAATACATCAAAAATCCTACTTTTTATACAATATCGTCCAATTCATTAACATATTGTGAAGGATTCACGTAACCTTTAAAGATCTTCTATTTTAAATGGCAGGTTAGTTTGCAATAAATATCGATTATAATTCTTACTTTATATGTGTCATTTTATCTCGTATTTTTTATAACCCATTATATGAAAAAAATTAATTTACTTTAATTAATTAACACACAGAAACATTTATGGAATATTTGATTGAATTCTTTAAATTTATAAATAGATTAGTTCAGTTGAAATTTTTCAATGCTTTTCTTAAAACTTATAATCACCCTTATAAAGTATAATTTAATGACAAATAGGAAAATTAATTGAAAGAGTTTTTTTTTTAATTTTTTAACCTTATTCTGCTATATGTAAAGGTTATAAGAAAATATTTTCTATAGCGCAATAATTTATGAAGCGGATACTAATTCACGTTTGTTGAAACCTAAGCAATTGTTATATATGTTATTTTGAAAATGTTTTTAATCATAAATTTCATTAAGCCATGTTTTTTACAATCTAATTTCCGTGTTATAACTATTTCCGTATTAAAACACTAATGTATTGCGCTAACTAACTGACCTGTCTAAACAGTTTAGGCTAGGGTTTGAAAGTCGAGGTGTGGTTTTTTTATGCACTAACCACTACTAGGGTTCTTAAAGCATTAAAATCACCGGTTACAAGTTTTAACAAACTTTCACTAAAACAATTTTTTAAAAGAATGAAACGCAGCAATTTTATTTTATTTTGGTTTTTAAAAATAGGAATATTTTATTAATTTTATTAAATACACAAACAAAAAGTCTACCTGGAGTAGGATTTGAACCTACGATCTGTACTTTGCTAAAGTACCGCGCTAACCATCTGCGCCATCGAGATTCAAGCCCCAATCGATGTAAATTTCGTTTTCAAGCCCCAATCGATGTAAATTTAGTCTTTATGTATGTACATATGCTAATATTTAATAACAGGTTTTTCACTATCAGTAATTTGAGTTTATTATTATTGACTGATATTGGAAACGTGAAATTGGTTTTGAAAACATCTTGTGTAGACAAGGTTAATATTGTCTTAATTATGTCGTCATATATGTTTATATAAATGTTTAAGCACGTTCATTTCTGATAGCAGCACTTTGCTACGTTGGTAATCAATTGTCACCGTCAAAGCAAAATAGCCTACATAATAAAGAAAAATACGAAATCATAATTCATTTCAAAAATAGTTATTTTTAGAACAAGTGAGAAAAAGTATTTTTTACTCTTCAGTTCCAAATTTAAACCCACAAACGAGCGAAGTCAGCTAGTATTTCAATTAGAGGGAGAATGAAAAAGTTCTTAAGCTTAAAGAGTTCTAAATATAATTTTCTCACAATCACAATTAATTCTTTAACAGCTTAATTACTAGTACTGGCAATATAAAATCTTTTGTTTTGGCATTCTGCGCTTTTCGGACCAAAATTTATCTTAATTTAATTTGAGGCAGGCATTAATTAAGGTTGAGAAGATATGATTTGTGGTAACTACCTAAAATAGCCGTGCAGTGCAATGTTCAAGTTTCATATCAACTGAAATGAAACATTTTCTTTACACAAAAAAACGATGTGAATTGGCCTAAATCTTATTTATCGAAGATTCACTATTTTTGAAATATTATTAAGTGAAAAAAAATTGATATTAAAACACTATGCGAACTTTGGGTGAAAGTGTTTAAAACTACTGAAGAAAATATTATTTACTTTGTTCTTCCGGTTAAAATACAATACAATTTAAGGTTACACTTTAATCCACAGTGTAGATAATAGTACATGATGTAATAAGTCAGTAAAGTGACTTTTATCAATATAACCTAAGACTACGTGCTGACTGAGTGAAGCTAACGAGGCGAGTGTAAACTACGGCTCATCGGGTCTTTTTTCTAAACAATGTAGCAATTGTTTTTGTTAATTTTTCTATTGTAATTTTTCCAATCTTCATACTAAACAAGAAATAATAAATTTTTTGTACCCACTTTTCGTAGGTTAACATACTTTCTAGATAATCCATTTCAGTGATAAATGAACTGTAAGTTCAGGTTTGGTGTGTTTCACATTAACTAAAAAAATTAAAACTAAGGAATGAATATCATTAATCGCTAACTACACAATTTGTTGCCACTATATGCATCAGATACTCGAAATATAAGTTCAACCTGGATTAAGTCTCTAATACACTAAAAACCATAAAATTAATCGCTTATTATTTAGAAATCATCTAAATAATTCGCCAAAAGTTGATATTTTGTTCAGAAGTAGTAGCATTAGCATTTCTTTAGCTTACAGTCATTTGTTACTCTTTTAAAGACATATGTGGGTTTACTGTCAACGATGATTCATAATTAACATGGCTTCTTACATTTTGAAATGTTACTCATTGCATTTCTATTTATTAGCCGTTCCAACTATGTCTGTATCGTGATCATCCGTGATGGTTTTTTCATGCCTCAACTGTGCAATTGGATTTTTAAAAATTTTCATGCAAGTGGCAAGTTTTAAACTATGTTGCCTATTAGACATTTTCTGTAAAAGCACCATGCAGTCGCTCTTGATCGGCGCCTTTGACCTTTATGGGTACCAAACATATTACATTCTTTATTTACAAATAGGAACTGCGCAACATTGCCATTGCTAGAAATTATCACCTAAAAGTGTGTATAATGTCAACAAACTGTTAAAAGCGGAACTGCAATACAAGCAGAAATATTTATATTTGCAAAACTGTGATTTGATGGATGGCCGAGATTCAGATACAGTTGAAACAGATAGGAAACTGACATTTATTATTTAATTCGTAACTGTATTAACATAATTTGGCCAGTCAAATAGTACTCCAAAAATCGCCAAAATCGCAAACTAATAGCTAGTTCTGGTTTTTTATTATGTTATTAGGACCACTACCAGTAGTGTATATCCAAGTTTGCAGCTTCGAGGGACTTGTGCTAACTTCGTAGCACTCAAAAAACCGTGTAATTTTCGCATTTTTTCGGTTTTTTCATTATCTCTCCTAAACTATGAGTTTTTCTAAACCGTGCTTAAAGTAGATTACATCTGCTAAAATTTGAGACCAAAACCAGCTCCGTAGGTATAATAGTTACCAAGATGCAGCCCTCCAAAAATTGGCATTTTTTTCAAAAAAGTGAAATGTTAAGAGTTGGTCAACTTTCGACTGCGAAATCGGGGAAAATGTTCATTTTACGGATAAAGTCATAGGAAGACATGCTGTAGCGAACATAATTAGCTTTAATTTAAGTACTGAACGACGTCTGTAGGCTCGATAGTTTCCTCGCAATGCTAATAAATGAAGAAAAATGAGAAAATTGCATTTTTCTCAAATTTGCTCTGTTGAGTTCTCACGACGATTTGAGGGTTATTTGACTAGTAGTGTAATCATTTTAAATCAAAATTTCTCCATAACCTTAAACAAAGAAAACATACTAAAGTCGTAGAAAAAAAAAATTGCGCTATGGCCGTCATGTAGGAGAATGGCGCCCAAAAACAAGTTTTTAGCTCTAAAATGCAATATTTGGTAAACAAATTTGACAATTCGTTCAAAGACCGATAATTTTTTTTGTGAATAGTTTCATACCAATAACATAACTTTTCTCTTTGCGTTTATATTTTCTGTGAATTTTTAAAAGTAACACTGGTGATGCTTTAGTTGCATTTCGTTACCAAGCTTGGCTACCATAATAAACTCCTACTGAGTATAGTATCCCTAGTTTGTTTTATTTTATTGATTTTTGGTTTTGAGATTTGTGTTGGTACCCCTGCTGAGCTGGTAATATACAGCTGTACAGCTGACAGGTAATTCAACTTAGCAGCAAATCAATTTTTGTGTATTAAAGGTGTTCGTTTTTTACTACAGATGATAATATGTACATACCAAAGCATAATGAACTAAACAGTTTATATTAGCCCTTCGAAGGTTTGCACGCCAACGAAATAATGTCGGTTCCGCCGGGAATTTGTTTTATTTGTTGCAATACACTCGAGGAAGGTAAAGCTGAAGTTGAGGTAGAGATACACGGTTCAAAGTAATGTTGTCAGTTCGCCGTGGTGGTGATGAAGCTCCTCAACAATAGACATACAGAGATCAAGAGGCTCTTCAGGGTTCTGTAACCTGCGGAATTTGTTTGCTTTGTGGGGGCGAAATCACTGAGGAATTTCTCAAACTCCAAAAAAACACTGCCAGTGTCTAGACGAAATATTTTCCATACAGTTGAATCTCTAAGCGTCATGACAACCATGATTGAAGCAGCTGGGCGTCGAGGGGATGAATAGGCACGGCAAAGTATACATCTCTTGCTTCTGTAAACGACCTAGTTGCAGCTAATGCTAAAAAATGGCCCAGGAGAAGTTGCTGGCCAACGACAGCAACAAACAACGACTGATTTCTCTTTCTAAGCCAGGGAATTGAGGCGAAACAGTCAGTCGAGGATGCTGACTGCAACATGGTCATGGTGGCACATGCATGACAAGAGCACCTCATTTCAGTCTGTGCTAATCATTGGAGAGGGTGTGGACCTCCTCGTCCTTCTCAATGGTTTGGAATCGGCTGTGAAGAACGTTTTTTTTTACAGAAAAGTGGCAGAGGTGACTCTGGCTGTCCCCTTATAATATGTGTCAATCTCATTTAATGCTGGAGTTTTGGAAGTCTCCTTAGGATTCGAGTTGTTGCTTCTCGCATTCACTGGGTGCGACACCAGCCTGCTATTTTCGGGTATGGGAAGATTAAGCTGTGGAGCCCCATCCAGAAATACTCTCACCACAGCTACTTCAACCCACCAAGCCACATCAGATTCCGCAGCGAAGTGTCTAGTAGCTCTATGTGCCTCCAATGGAAGATGGTGCAACATTCCACCCCTACCGAACTTACCATCAATGAGGATAGAAGAAGGCAGATCAGGGCTCATTTCAATAACAATGTGCGTGCTAAATGTATGAAACCGGCCTTGCTATTTCAAAACTATTCAAGCTAAATCGATAAAATTTAATATGAACGCTGTTTACAAAGCCTTCTATTATTTCCATGGTTTTGTTATTTTAACTGACAACGTCGGGAGCTGCACAGTAAACTAGATTTTTTAAATAGGAAGGGGGGTCAAATCACATACCGTTTAAAAATGTACTTAATCTAATATTTGAAGTTTTTATTAAGAAACCATAATCATGTCCTAACAAATAGTGTAGTTCGTAGCTTATAGAAAAGCAATGCGAAAGTAAAGATATACGTGATTTTTACTTTCGTATTGGGTAAAATGAGAAAGTTGAAACCATGTTAATAAGAACAGTGAAAATGATTGAATGTATGCAAATTTACACTCAAACAAATTTTACTGATAGTTCCTGTACTTAGAAACTCCACGAGATTCCCATTTAAGCTTACTTTTTAAGCTTCACCATATAGACCAATATTACAATGATCTTCTTGGTATAATTAATTCTACTAACTATAAGGTAAGGAAGGCTAACTTGTTTAAAATGTCACAAACTTCATTATATCCATGCATATTCGGGGTTTGATGTCGTTGACGAAGCCCCATAATCATATATGCTATCATCAGATTCACTGTTTTCGATAGATTTTAGGTACTAAATTGTAGTCGCAGCTGAGGCTTTAGTAAATACAGAATTTTCAATTATCAGTGCTACGCTATCGTCAAATTTTAAATTTTAAATCGTATACCATACCCTCTACTAATTTGCAACGATCAGCGTGGTAGAGTACCAACCCCTTCAAGCATATAGAAAATGTCGATTGCTGAAATAAGTCCTCAGATGGGTCGAACTATAAGTTCAGAATCCCATATCGACAAGAAAATGTCGGTCTGCTCCATGAAATGTGGGGAGCGAGAAATCGAAATCAATCACAAATCAAAATTACAAGGACATGACACTAGAAAACACAAAAGTAGACCAAACCTAAGAAAAAGGAAGACCTAAAAAATAAGTGTGGCGACGTATAACATAATGAACAATGTACGAAGAAGCAGACAGAGAAACACTAGAACAAGAACTAAAAACATAAAATGGGATGTCTTAGGACTTTGCGAGACAAGACTGAAAGGTGAAAAGCAACAAATCTCAAATCAGGTCATATGTTACATCAAAACACACAGACAAATTCTTATAGGAGGCGTCGCTATCCTAATAAATAAAAACATCAAAACTTTAATAACAAAAATGAATTCAATTTCAAATCGAGTTATTTTTATCTAAAATTAAATGAAAAATTCAGGATACAAATCATGCATGGGTATGCACCTACTTCTAAATCAGAGGAGGAAGTTAGGAAATGAAGATATAACAAGCTAAACAGTTAGAAAAGCCACAATTAATAATAGTGACTGGAGATTTAAACGCAAAACTAGGACAACTTAAACAAGGAGACCCACCAAATGTTGGAAAATTTGGTTAGGCAAAAACGGAAGAGGCAAAACTACTAGAGTACTTATAAAGTGAGCAACTCTTCTGCATGAATACGTTCTTTAAGAAGCAACTGCAAAGAAGATGGACGTGGAAAAGTCCGTATGGTCGAACAAAAATGAGATCGATTTTATTATTACAAACAAAAAGAATACTGCAAAGATTTTCAGACTAAATAAGTTCGACACGGGTAGCGATCACAGATTAGTGAGAGCCCTTTTCAAATAAACCTAAAAGTACAAGAAAAATAGGTAAAATGTTTAAATACAAGAAAATTAACTACAGACATATTAGAGGAAAATCAACAACTAATTCGAAAAACACTAAAAGTAAACTTGAACCTGACTCCCTAAAAGCATGGAAATGAACGAGTTGAACGAAAAGATAACATCAAGCATCCATATTGCTTTACGAAAATTATCTTCAAATAAAAATTACAAATTTAGATCTGATACGAGAAACATGATAGAGGAAAGAAGAACAAATAGATGATTCACAGGAATACAAAACCTATCCTAAAATCATAAGAAGAAACAAGAAGGACCACAAAATATAACACAAACTTAATAAACAGCACCATTGAAGAAAACAAAATTCGAAAGTACTAAAATCAAAAATGTCACGAGGAAAAACTAAATAATAAAATAGTCAAATTCCAGGCAAATTGCCACAGACAAAAGAAAAAACGAAATTAAGAATTTCTATACGAACTTTGCATCTACCATACCAACCCCATTTAGTGAACAAAATTCAAAAATTTTAAGTATAGGATCCGAAGAATACCGAAGATAA
Organism: Vesta saturnalis; assembly: GCA_036346205.1. NCBI lineage: Eukaryota > Metazoa > Arthropoda > Insecta > Coleoptera > Lampyridae > Vesta > Vesta saturnalis. The sequence goes on along the minus strand of JARFJB010001393.1, from coordinate 356,639 downwards.
GCTAGAATGAGCTGCAAATCCACTGGACTAGATGATAAACTGGAAAATCTCGGGAGAGGTGGAATAACATCAGAACTCATAAAATGGCAGAATAACTAACTTAAAAGTGTATTAAGAGATAAGTACCAATATACTGGCAAAATAGCGAAGTTGTATTACTCTTTAAAGAAGGAAACCATGAAGATTGGAAAACTATGACCGATCAGCTTACTGTCACATATGCACAAACTTCTCACGAAAATCATAACAAATGGGGTCATATCAGCCAGTAGAACAGGCTGGGTTCCGTAAAGGATTCAGCACAGCCGACCATATTATACGCTTCGCCTCCTAATAGAAAAACAGTCGAAGGGTAATTTACATCCACCTAGCATTTGTCGACTATAAAAGGCCTTTGACTCTCTAGAACATTGAGCAATTATGAAAGTCCTAGAAAACGCTATAATTGATTCAAGACTACCGAACTCCTAAAATCCATATACGCAACAGCAACAATGACAATAAAGGAGACATCCCCATAAACTTGAAAAGGAGGGTATATAATACCTATTAAAAATATGTTTAATATGTATTCTTTGATAAATAAAATACTGTTAATCTCGTACCATTAATTTATTAGTATATTTAACGTTAGTTTTATTTCAAAACAAAAGTTATAGAAACGATATATAATGAATGACATAAATAATTAATATGGCTTAAGTATGTGCATAAAGCACTAAAGTCATAAACTAAATTATTATTATATTACATATTATATTCGCTACTTCATAAATGTCTATTTTGTGTTTGAGACACAATTGCTAAATTGTACAAATTCTCATTAGTTCACTAACCCTATTAATCCATTAAACGTAGAAGTGTATTAAGTAATGTTATACACCATTGATAAGTGGTATTTCCGATATTATTTTATTGTATTCTTCAATTTTCCAAAATGAAAATTATGATTTAGTGGAGAGTGACAATATGTTCTTACATGGTGTTTACAAGTTTCTTTAAATAACAATACCGACGTATATTTACCTGAAATCGTATTTTGAAATACATAAAAGTTATGTTAGAGAGTTTCGTTATTCGTGTGTTATGTATAGAGCAGTAAAAACCAAATTACTTATATTATTAAAATTACCATCTAGTGTTAGATATGTAAAATGGCGTTAGCTATACATCCAATTACTTACCTGAGTTAAAAAATCATAAAACTGTAGAAATAATAGAAGGATTTGTAAACAGCATGCGTATTACATTTTATCGATTTAGCTTGAACAGTTTTTAAATAACAAGGCCGGTTTCATACATTTGGTACACACTGTGTATACATATATTAAATAAAAATGTTGGTTTAATTCCATTGTAAATAAATTATTAATAGGCTGAATATATATTTCTTGTGGATGTAAATGCGTTTTACGTTCAAACTACTCTCAAACCGTCGCGTTGTGAGAATTCAACAGAGCAAATTTGCGAAAAATGCAGTTTTCCCATTTTCTTGACTTATTAGTAATGTGAGGAAATTATTGGGCCTAAAAATGTTATTCTGTGCTTACATTAAAGTTAATTACATTCGCTACAACATCTTTTCCGATGACTTTACACGTAAAATGAGTATTTTCCCCGATTTTGGGGTCAAAAGTTGACCAACTCTTCTCTTCAATTTTTTTGAAAAAATTGCCAATTTTTGGAGGGCTGGATCTTGGTAACTATTGTACATACAGAGCTGGCGCTGGTCTCAGAATTTAGCAAATGTAATCTACTTTAAAATCGTAAAAACTCCTTCTATTAAAAACGCATAGTTTAGGAGATGTAGTGAAGAAAAAAAAAAAATGCGAAAATGACGCTGTTTTTCAAGTGCTACGAAATTAGCAGAGGGCGTTCGATGCTGCAAATGTGGATATACAATACTAGTAATGGTCCTAACAACGTATTAAAAAATCAGAACTAGCCGTTACTTTGCGACGTTAATGTACCATATGACTGGCCTAAATGTATTCTTGAATTTTATTTTTCAAAATAGCACCTTTACAAAGGATGTTAGATGGTAGTAAGTAAAAGAGCTGCAAAAAATAACGTATGTACTACAGGACTAATGTGCTTGGCAATCCTTGGGATTCATTTGGCCTAAAATGTGTTTGTGGGTTAAAAAACCTAATCTTACCCGAAAAACTATTCATATCCTTTTTAGTCTTTGATTCTGACAATAAGTACTTTGGAACTACAGGGCATACGCTTTCAAACACAAAAGACCTAATAAAAAAGCACTAATAATAGCACATAAACTTGAAAAGAAGAGTATATAATACCTATTAAAAATATGTTTAATATGTATTCTTTGATAAATAAAATACTGTTAATCTCGTACCATTAATTTATTAGTATATTTAAAGTTAGTTTTATTTCAAAACAAAAAGTTATAGAAACGATATATAATGAATGACATAAATAATTAATATAGCTTAAGTATGTGGATAAAGCACTAAAGTCATAAACTAAATTATTATTATATTACATATTATATTCGCTACTTCATAAATGTCTATTTTGTGTTTGAGACACAATTGCTAAATTGTACAAATTCTCATTAGTTCACTAACCCTATTAATCCATTAAACGTAGAAGTGTATTAAGTAATGTTATACACCATTGATAAGTGGTATTTCCGATATTATTTTATTGTATTCTTGAGTTTTCCAGAATGAAAATTATGATTTAGTGGAGAGTGACAATATGTTCTTACATGGTGTTTACAAGTTTCTTTAAATAACAATACCGACTTATATTTACCTGAAATCGTATTTTGAAATACATAAAAGTTATATTAGAGAGTTTCGTTATTCGTGTGTTATGTATAGAGCAGTAGAAAAACCAAATTACTTATATTATTAAAATTACCGTCTAGTGTTAGATATGTAAAATGGCGTTAGCTATACATCCAATATTAACAATAATAACCGAAGTTGATTTTACACTTATTTCAAGCCATAATAACTCTTGCGTTGGTGTTTATTGAAGTGCTGGATAACATATCATTAATGTTTAGTGAAAGGTAAAACAGTCATTGATATTTGTGAGAAGTAGTGTAGATCGATGACCTTTGCTACTTGATGATTTTATCAGAACTGAGGCATCGTATAAAATGTTAATGGGTACTGTGAACGGTAGTTTCTTTCCGTGTTTTATTTGTATCATGTTCTACGTTTACCTATGGCGCATCAGCATATATATTAAGATTCTACGCAAAACAAGAAAATATCTAAACAATTATGACAAAATTTAATAATGCTAATTCAGAGTGTCAGGTCAAACTATGTATAATTCTATATTCTGGTGTAACTAGTGTATATGTTCTAACATTGGTTGTACCTCAAAAGACTACAAAGCTTTGGTCTGGATCGATACCGAAAATCACAGTGAATTCATGACCACTTTTGTATTCGTTTGTATGTGTCATTCTTCCTGAATTAAAGACTATCTTTATCAATTTCCTCGATCCTACATTGGTTCACGTAACCTATTTTGAAAATAACTATTTCGTGCTATAAGAAAATTACCAGTCCTTGCCAAGCAAGACCTTTGGCGTGCAGAAATACATTTACACGTACACGATAAACGGATTTCAAAAACTGATACAAGTAAAAAATTTGGATTAAAAATACTATTTCTAATGGCGCTCTAAGTTTTAAAACTCCTCCCTCGAAGTAACTCCTTGCAATATCGCGATGTCTACCTATTGTATTAAGACCTTTTTTTGTAATCCTTTTACAAAATAATATTTCAGTTCCCAATTTGAGAAATATTCACGATAGTACATTAAGTATCGAGGTGGAAAGCTTTCCGCCGATGTAAGTATACTATTTTACTCATAATCAGTTTCACTGTATAGCTAGGTAATAAGATTGTAATTACAAACTTCTTTTTAATGAATACTCCTGGCTTTCGATTTACTGCCCCAAGTGATTTGCACCACTTCGCTTTCAGCTGACGAAATCACATAAAAGAAAATCACAAAATGGCTGGCAGTTTCAAAGTTAACCTCACACTTTCTACGTAATTATACAGGACACTACAGCTCTACCAAGCAAACAAAAACCCCGGAAAATATGTGAACTAAATTAAAAAATTTATAGCGGTAAAACGTTCGTCCAATTACCATTAAGAAGTCTCCGACCGTACATTCCCAAACGCAAACAATTGACATTTGTCATATGCATTTTGCATTGGCAGGTTATTTTCGTGTTTCTTGAGTATTTATTGTCGATTAATCTTTATAAAGTCTTTTTCAAGGCTCTTTTTACTGATTTGTGAGAGAAACGGTATGTATTGTGCACATGTACATAATAAAACGATTATAGAGTTCATAACCTTAAAACAGTAAGCATGCTTTTTTAAATATCGATTTACATCGATTTTTCAATGTTTAGAGTAGTGTACGATTTTGAAATAAGTAGCTGAGTAATGTAATCAGAATAGAATTTCGTAGGTGTATCTAGTTTTTAATAAATGCTAGAGGAAGTAAGTTCTGACTTAATGACGGAAACACTAATATAAATATTACAAAGTGTAATACTTTTATTTTGGATAGGTAACCTGGTATATTTCTTTGATTTATTTTACATAAGTGCATAAACTCGATAAAAACATTATTAAAAAAATACGCACGTACATAATTTACAAATAGGAACTACTAGCAGTAAATACAATTAATAGAACTGTTTATTAAATGAAAAACAAAACAAAGACATTCTAAATTCAGATGTGTATAGAATTATTACTCATCGTCTTCAGCATCACTTTTATATGGATTTTCTCGAAAATACCACTCAGATATTATTTTTTCAATCCATCACAATTATGCACATTTGGAATATTGCGATATCAAAGTAGCCATCTTTACCTATATTTTAATTGTAATAAGACTTGCAAATACCCCAAATATTTTTAACTGCATTGAATTGACAGTGATATGGCGGCAATCTAAGTATAAAATAGCCATGTTCTCTAATTATGTTATCCACTACCTATTGATTCTGATATTAGTGTTGGTTAGCAAAGTTTGTAAGGTTCGGAAAAAAAATCTTAGTAATCGATGAGAAAGTTCACATTTTCAATTAAATTTGATGCAATATGGATTGTTTTATTTTTGTAAAAAAAGTCTTATTTGCAGCAAATTCGGACACATAATAGTTTCTTGTTGTTTTATGACAGAACGAGCCAAATATGTGGGTACCTACAATTAGTAGATGGTTTAATAGTTAAATCTATCTATGTGTTTTATTTTCTTCTATTTTATAACCCACATTTAAAATTGTATTTAAAAACTTCTTATCTTACTACCGGCAAATATAGATTTTCAATACCATCTGAGAATAAAAACATACCACCCCATAAAACTTGTTGACAGTACAAATTAGCAATAAGTCTTGGTATGTAAAACAGCTTCGATTATTGAGCGTATGTGATTTCGCTAGAAATTTTTATATGTCAAGATATACTAATAAGAATATGTTCTATGTAATCAATGATATACAAATAATGTCCATATGTCCCACCTAAGCTTTCGTTATACTTAAGAGAAGTCGGTATTGAAAACTAAAGTTACCATAGTATTTAATTTACGGTTCTGCTTTTTAAAAATAACGGTGCAATTTCAAATTCGTTTGCATGTTGCATATGGTTACTTTGTTTTTTCGTAACAAAAACCCTGATGAATATCTTTCTTTCGATAAGTAAATATTTAGCCAAAAAGCTTAAATGTTATTAATCTGTAATCAAAAATCAAAAGCTAAGCGTATTGTTAATTGTAATGTTTAAAATATTAATATACAGGGTGTCTGTGTATTACACCGACAACGCTTAACTGTAGATTCAGGGGATAAAATAAAGACGATTTAGCGAAAAAAAGTTTAGTAAAAAGTTTTTACTTTTCGATATATAAGCGATCAAAGTTACCATAAAATAATGGTTTTTTGCTAACCATTTTGCATTTTGCGTAATGAAACTTAATAAAATTTGGTACAGTTTCTTAGTCGGTTAAGCTGCTCCTTTTAGCAAAATATGACCTCTTAGATTTTTACGACTATGACGTCATAATATCATTCAAATTTTTCCTATCGACATATATGGTATTTAATAACAATTTTAGAATTTTTTTATCTCACGAATTTGATTTACGTACCAATAATTCATTATCAAGTATCATATATATATATATATATATATATATATATATATATATATATATAATATATCAGATCACAATTTTAACAAGACGCTTAGCTTTGATTTTTGATTACAGATTAATGACATTTAAGCTTTTTAGTTAAATATTTACTGATCGAAAGAAAGGTATTCATCAGGGTTTTTGTTACGAAGAAACAAAGTAACCATAAGCAATGCACAAGAGTATTTTTAAATTGCACTATTATTTTTAAAATGCACAAGCATAAATTAAATACTATGCCAAACATAGTTTCCAATGCCGACTTCTCTTGAGTATAACAAAAGCTTAGGTGAGGATATTATTTCTATATCATTGAATACATCGAACATAATTTTATTAGTATATCTTCACATATAAAAATTCCTAGTAAAATCACATACGCTCAATCAACGAAGCTGTTTTATATACCAAGATTTATTGCTAATTTGTACTGTCAACAAGTCTTATGGACTGGTATGTTTCTATTACCAGATGGAATTGAAAATCTATATTTGCCGGTAGTAAGATGAGAAGTTTTTAAATACAATTTTAAATGTTATAAAAGAGAAGCAAATAAAAGACTGCATAGATAGATTTAACTATTATCATCTACTAATTGTAGGTACCCACATATTTGCCTTGTTCTGTTATTGAACAAAAAGGAACTATTATGTGTCCGAATTTGATTCAAATGAGACTGCTTTCGAGAAAAAAAAATAGGAGATACAGTCCATATTCCATAAAATTTAAGTAAAAATGTAAACTTTCTCATTAATTATTAAGTTTTATTTTTTTTTCGAAAATTTGGGATTCTTCATGCACGTACCAAGTTTCTAACTCATGCATTAGGCATTTCTAATTTTAACCTTAGTTTGTGTATGTATTCAGGCGTTATAATGCTACCCCAGATTGTACCGAATGTTACAGTTTAAAGCTTTGTTTTTGTTGGTTTTCAACTGGGTGCTACTTTAAATAAGTTGAATACTTCTTCAAAGCCCTTCGAATATACTTACAAATTATTCCTATGTTGTTTCTCACTTTAACTATGTAACGAATCATTTTGTAAAGAAATTTCTGGCATGGAACAACACTTAACACTCCAACCTAGAAAGTCAGAATTAAAAGAAACGGAATATAATTTTTTTTAATAACTATGCAATCTATTTTGTAGTATGTTTATAATAAAAACAAGGAACATCGTAAAAACAAGAACTAGATAGACGTTGACAATCGTTTAGATTTAGAATCCAACTTGATAACAAAATTACAAAGCCGACCGCGTGCCAACGATATGGTACACATATACAGTTTACGCGTTTAAATTCTATTAATTAACTTTTTTTGCCTTAGTATCAAAAGTTAAATCAACAGTTTTTCCTATAACATTATTCAGATTCACACAATGACACCGAACATAGTTAATGTATAATTTTAAAAGCTGTATCTACTTTTATACCATTGAAATATTCGTTAAAAATCACAAACAATGTCTAATAAACTCATCCCCTCCGCGGCTGGATTTCTTACAAAATCTAAGCAGCTCTAGAACAAATGAAGATATGCTAAAACATGATACTTCAAGTACGTACGCCATATCCTTCTCGAGTTATCGTGGATAATCACATGCATCCATACACACGCGCGTGCGAGCGCACACGCACGCACGTATACACGCACGCACGCACGTACGCACGTACACATACGCACGCACACGCACACGCACACGCACACGCATACGCACACGCACACGCGCACGCCCACGTGCACGCGTACGCGCACACGCACTCATACGTACGCGCACGCGCACGCGCGCACGCACACGCACGCGCACACGCACACGCACACGCACACGCACACGCACACGCACACGCACACGCACACGCACACGCCCACGCACACGCACACACACACACGCACACGCACACGTACACGCACACGCACACGCACACGCATACGCACACGCACGCGGGCACGCGCACGCACACACTCACACAAACATACACGCACGTAAGCACCGATCGCAGCAAAATAGTCAAAAAAGGTTTATTATATAAGCTAAAAATACAATTTAAATCTAAGACGGCGTGGTCTGCGTACATACTGCATATACATGTACTATGCAACTGGGCCCTTAGGACACCTCTAGACTTCGGGTTCTTGCTATATGGTACCTTATATAATCTAATATAGCAGACTGTACCCGGTTTTCCGTAATTAGGAACGTGGAGCAGTGAAAGATAATAATTTAGTCCAAATCTATGTTTATGCGGGACGCGGCTATGAGTCTTGATCAGTATTTGTGTTGAATGTTTTGTAAATCTATATTTGTAGATCATTTTTGTTGAGGTAACGACAAGATCGACTATCTAGATTACTAGTACCTAAATTCTGTGACCCATGAGTGTTGTTTAGCGTTTCCGCTTAATTTTGCCGAATAAATCAATTGGCCCAGAGCTATGTTCCGTTGTTCATGAACGTTGGTCAGCAAGAGAGAAAATTAATTGTTTTTATTTTACCTTTTTCTTTTTGTTTTGTTGCATATGAGTTTAATCTAATTATTGTATCAACGTCAGGCCTATTTCATTTTACCAATTTTTTTTTCATTTTATGGGTAATTCTCAACCACCAGATTTAAAAGCTCTGTAATAGTGCGATATTGTTAGTCACCAATCTTTACCAAGCTAGACACCTTATTTGATTATAATATAAAATTTAAAAAAAAATTATTACAATTTAACTTTATTATGTGTATACACGCTTAATTATACACACGTTCTTTTATTTGTCTTTAATAACTATTGGTTATATGTCAATTTACATTGAGTAGCAGCATGTCTGGTTCCTTGCTAATTACTTTGGACTTAGCTAATTTAAACGAGAAACGGTAGATTACTTACGTTAATATTTAAATAATTTCTTTCACGTGATTGATGGAATTAGTTATTTGTGTATCTGTACTAATATTTTCTCAGTTGTCTGCATTTTCTCTTCTAATTCTGTGGAACCTTTTATAGTACACGCTTGATAAAACTATGTTAGCTTAAAAAATCTTGTTATTGATATCTACGGAAATTCTTTTGCTAGATTAAGTTTCCCACCCAACCGAGTGTTCCACATGCTACCTTTTCTGAGCTGCTGGTATTTCGTAATCAGACTTTTTCAATGGTTACACATGACTTATATGGAATAAAGCAATGTCGTTGCATACAAAGCCACCGCCTAAAATGTTTCAATTCCACAATTATTAAACCTACTAGTTCGTGAATAATAAGTTTAAGTTATTTTTACATGAAGTAATTAAACGACCAGATAAAACCACATTCCTCCGCAATCCTTTTTCATTCAACAATCAAAATTTTATCGTCTGAAGGATATGATGATTTTCATTAAAGAATAGTTGATTATATTTGATTGTACGTTATTGTACCATCAATTTATGCCGTTATTCTGATAATGAAGTAAACTTACGTGTATTTTTTACGAAATAAAGAAATTAATATTTAATAATGTATAAATCCGACAAAGAGCTTTATTTTTGCATTTTGCAACGTTTTGCTTAAGCGGCACAGTTAATAAGCAAAACACACGATACTGGTCTTCAAGAAATCCTAACTGGTATCTAGAAGGACGATTTATGGTAGTTCCTTCTTTGGCCGTTTTATACCGAAATGAAAACAATCCGGACATACCTCTCGACAGAATATGGTTCCAGCAAGAGCGGGGCCCCTCCACATTTTGGGATTAATGTCCACCACTACCGTAATGATACCTTTCCAAATCGTTGGACATGCAGGAGAGGTTCAGTAAAATGGAGCTGCGCATTTTACTGAACCAGATTTAAGTCCGCTGGTTCAGTGAAAGTATTAAAGTTTTATATCATTGAAAAAAGAAAAATGTAGTGATATTCTCTGCTCCTTTGTTTTTTAACAAACCACTAACTAAATATCTTCCTGCAATGAAGAACTAAATACTAGCCAACTTTTATTTCAAACATTTTTTTGATAAAATAAATATTTACTGTTATATAGAATATTTCATACTTTTCGGACACCCTGTATATATGAGTGGAGTTTACGTTAGGATTAAGATGTTTACGTAATGAGTAACGTAAACTGATTTAACATACAAATAATGTATACCTTTCTACGTTTAGTTATATTTTCGGACTATACTACATACAATGAATGTATAAGGGGAAGTCATGCTAAAATCTGGAAACCTGCATTTACACATGTTGGACCACTGAACACGAGAAAATGTTTTTATCAGATTTGTCGTTCTCGGGTTATTTTAAGTTATTTTATTTGGGAAGATCCAAACATCTCAGAAAACTTTATTGTGAAGCATCTCCAGTCATGTGATTCGCAACTCTATAACATAAGTATTAAGTATGCGACGTCAATAAACTTGTGTTGCTTCAAAAGTCAAAACCTTTCACGTTGTCTGATTTACTATGAACAAAAAAAAATGTAAATATTGGATGATAAGATTATATTGAAATCAATACGAAAGATACGGAAATTGTAAAGTAAAAAAAATAATAAAAAAAGGTAGCAAATAAAAAATAACAATGAACATTTTTATATGTTATTTACAACTATTTTAATTTTCCGATGCCATTTTCAAATTCGGATTACACAACGTGCTGCATTTAAACCTTTAGCAAACAATACTGATAAGAACAAATTAAAAACTGAATTGATTCTTCTTACTTGCCGAAGGTATACCTACGTATACCTACTGTATACTCTATAGATAAATCTCTTGTTAAATCCGTTATTTGCAGTAGTATTTTACAAGTAAACTATATAAAGGAATGGTATTAATCTCTTATCTGTGTAATAAGTTAGACTTTACAAACTAGATCATATAATTGATCTCAGCCATTTTCTTCATATTCCAACAAGAGAAGCATTATTTCTCGAATGATAAATGAAACAAACCACGCGACATTTAACCGCAATACAATTCGAAGTATTTGTACATGTTTTTACGTCGCGAATTATATTACTTTCTGTGTCTTATACCTCTCTACTTAACATCGTAATTGCAGTAAACTGATTGCAATCACAAAAACGTATACTACAACAATATTGCAGACGATACCCTTTATATTGCAAGTAGAAATAAAAGTTCTGTATTATACGAGGGCCACTATTTATATTTTGAGCCTTGGCAACACAGATTGCAGTTAGGTGCCGTTTTACGTTTCCATAGAAACGTATGACATTGTTGCCAATAACATGATTCAAACTTTTTGTCAATAGCGTTATTTGTGTTGCTTACGGTTACTTGAAGATTGCGTGTCAGCAAAGAAATGGAATTTTCGTACGATGATTTATTACGATTTTTGACGTGGATTATCAAGACAAGAGTGCATCGATCAACTTAATTCCACATTTGGCGATGAAGCTCCATCCTTTGCCACTGTGAAACGCTAGTATAATGATTTTAATCGTGGCCGCCTTTCTCTCACTGACGAAATTAGCGAAGGTCGTCCAAAATCAGTTGTTATTCAAGTAAACATTGATGCTGTGCAAAAACTAGATCGCCATGCGACATACTGTGAAATTGAGGGACCTTAGGCATTAACTCCACCAGCATATATAAAATATTACATGATCGTATAGCAATGAAAATGGTTTGTTCTCGTTGCCTTCCACATAATTTGACGAAATCTCAAAAATATGCTCGCGTCGATTGGTGCACACATATGCTCAAGAAATACAATGGCGGTGCTTCAACAGACGTATACAAGATTGTAACAGGTGTATATGCATACGAGCCAGAACGTAAACAGCAGTTGACTGTGTAGGTGTTTCAAGATGAACCAAATCCAACAAAAGTTGAACGCGCTCGAAGCACATCCAAACAAATGGTCGCCCGTTTTTTCGGAAAAACTGGTCATGTTGCAACTGTGCCTTTCGCGGAACGTAGAACGGTCAATTTTGAATGCTACACATCCATTTGTTTGCCGGAAGACATCGGTGACATGCGGAAAACAAACAAGCGCCGTCGAACCATTCTTCATCACAACAATGCGAGCGCTCACACATCTCTTCTAAAACACTAAAAAAATCGAATTGATGCGTCATCCACCGTACAGTCCGGATTTGGTACCCAATAACTTCTTCTTATTCCCGAATATCGAGAATAAATTGCGTGGACAACGATTTTCGTCGTACGTGCGTGCGTGTGGTGTGCGCGCGCGGGCGTAGGTGCGTGCGTGTGTGAGTGTGTGTGTGCGCGTTAGCGTATGCGGGCGCGCGTGCGTGCGTGTGTGAATGTGTGTGGGCGCGCGTCACGTGCTGCGTGTCGTGTGTCGCGTGTCGCGTGTCGCTGTCGCGTGTCGCGTGTCGCTGTCGCGATTTGCGGGTCGCGTCGTGCGTCGTGCACCGTGCGCCCTGTGTCGTGTGTCGTGCGCCGCACGCCGTGTGTCGTGTGTCGTGTGTCGTGTGTCGTGTGTCGTGTGTCGTGTGTCGTGTCGTGTGTCGTGTGCGTCGTGTCGTGTCGTCGTGTCGTCGTGTCGTCGTGTCGTGTGTCGTGTCGTCGTCGTGTCGTGCGTCGTGTCGTGTGTCGTGTCGTGTCGTGTCGTGTGTCGTGTGTCGTGTGTCGTGTGTCGTGTGTCGTGTGTCGTGTGTCGTGTGTCGTGTTTCGTGTGTCGTGTGTCATGTGTCGTGTGTTGTGTGTAATAGTATTATTATTAATATCGTGAAAGAACTGTAACCAGTTGTGGTTTTAGGTGACTGGGCTAAGGTGAATGGTAATGAAATGAAAATAAACTCAAGGCATCTAAGGTTAAAAATTTTTCGACTATGCCAACTCCACATTTTTGAGTGTAACGTTTTAGCAGTTACTTCTTTCCTTGTAGAAAATGTTCAGGAAGTCATTTTAACATTTGTGAAGACGGTTTAACTGTATTTATTTTAACCTAGCTATTTATCCTTACTAAAAGAAAAATAACATTTAATACTATGATTTCAAACACATGTATTTATATCAAACTTATTCTATGTGTTTCCATACTTCATAACTTTATATGACATGTGTTAACCAAACATTTCACTCCTTCACTAGCAGTGATAGCTGCATATGTCGTCGAAGCGTATATGGGTAAAGATTATATTTAAATACAAGACATGCCTCAAAGGTAAAGTGATTAATTTAATTTCAAAAACATTAACTTTGTTAAGTGATTTTAGATATTATTGAATTTTACACAACAGCAGTATTTATCAATACCTAGTTTTCTATCGTATTCCAAACTACTATTCATCGTCTGAAATTTAACGACGTTCTAGAATAGTTTTTGTATGCTTTTCTTGTTTTTCATTGTATTTACTTTTGAGTAAATGAAAAATTTATTAAATTCAAATATGTTGCCAGAAATACAGGAGTGATTGGATTTTGTAAAATGCAAATATTGAGAGGATGTTGTTTTGACGCGGGTTTGAACCAACGAATTATTAATATCGGTTTTACTGATTCAAGCTATAATCGTCAGCTGCTGCATACAACTGAGCTATAAGTGATACATGTGTAACGCACCTCATTATGTTCATTTTAATAATCTGAACGACTAAATCAATCATAGGTTTAATTTTCAGTTTTTTCGGTTTTCAGCGCAAAAAAAAAGTATAAAGTTTTCTTTTACTCCTTATCCCGTCCGTTGATCACCACCAAAAATCAGAGGGCTTGAGAGGTTTACGTATCACATATAAACCAAATTGAATGGATAGATTCTGTGGTGCAACGATCAAAAACTCGTTACATTAACACAGAAATTTTCGAAATTAGATTATTTCAGAATTGTGACCTGAAAGGAATATTTCCGTCCTCAGGTCACGGAAAATTGCTTTCATTAACTATAACATTCGCTTTGAGTGGGAATACCAATTTTAAATCTTTCAGTTATTTTTAGGAAGTACAAAGTGATGTAAGAGCACTTAATTTTACGAGAATTTTAATTTTGCGATTATTTGTGAGCATATTTGAAATATGTAGCGCATTTAACGTCAATATAGAATAAACTAGGGAACGTTTAGGCCTTTAAGTAACATTAAAATTAAGTAAAGGAATGTTTTGAAAACGTAATTTTTTTTAATTGCAGTTCATCAAATATTCTCATGATATACGACTGGTGCAAAAAAAGCAACAAATTTGAATATAAAAGGAGTGGATTACTCATATTAACTAAATATTAAATTTGACGTAAATTTTTTATGAAATTCTGCGAAATTTGCAAAATTAAAAAATCGGGCTTTTGTTTGAAATATGCATGCTATAATACTTCAAAAATATCCAGTTTGATGTCTACAAGGCTTACCACACTTTGTGCCTAACGCTTTTTTGTCTACCTCTTCAAACAAAACGGCAAAGGAAGTGCTCACTTTTTTTTTTGAAAAAAATTCGATATCTTCTCTTGAATTTGCGGTGTAAAGCATTTGTTTAAGTTTTCACCATGACTAGCAGAGATTGTTATTTAATGAATCAAACAATTTTACAAATCCTTTTTCAAAAAAATTGTAATTAAATCAACCGTTGTTTATTTTAGCATAACCGTCAAAAGTTTTTTAAAAGGATTTAGTGAAAAACGATATGCAAAGTATATTGTTATCAAATTGGCAACATTGTCAATATTTCGTAAATGTCAATGTAAACACTTAACATAACGTAACCCTTTAGTTATAAGTTTTTGTTATGAACGAATAAGTTCAAAGGTAAATATGTAATTAAAGATTATTATTAATTTTATTAAATACATAAATAAAAAGTTTACCTCGAGTAGGATTTGAATCTACGACCTGTACTTTGCTAGAGTACCGCGCTAACCAACTGCGCCATCAAGGTTCAAGCCCCAATGGATGTAAATCTTGTCTTTATGTATGCAGAACTGATGTAAATTCTAAATATAATGAGATTACAATCAAATTACTTACATTTATGGAATGTGAGCCTGAAATATCGCAAGGATTCACACATACCAAAGCAACTTGACTAATATTACATTATTATATAATTTAATATTAGTCAAGTTGCGTTTTTTATCATAATATTCCTTTTTTGACAAAAGTGGTTCCTTTTGGTAGACCTGATGATAACATTTATATAAATTATAAAAAACAGGGTACCGGTGTGATAAAATTTTGTAGTCTACAACCAATTCTTTTAATTTGAGAAGTTTATTTGTAATCCAAGAATTCTTACCAAACTTCATTATAGATTTGGATCTACAAGTGAGTAAAGGAAAACATAAATTAAAATAATATTGGAAACGTTCAAAAATTACTAAAAGCTACATCCGCATCAGTGCATTGATAAACGCCTTCCCAGTTTCTTTCGATAGATATATAGATAACAAAACATCCATGATTTTCTTTTGAGAAATATCGTTTTTTGAATACATTTGTATTTTCTTTTGTGGTTAATTTATTATTTAGACATAAGTTTAAAAATGCATGATGGTCGGAAAGTGCTAAATCCACATTAATTATATTAGATGCTAATGAAATTATCAAGGCAGGGTTCGTCTATTAAGATTTTTAATCCAAAGGTTGATGACAGATCCAGTACTGAAGAAGTACCAGCACTAGATTTATCCAAGAAATTTGCATTAAAGTCACCACACAACACTACCTTATAATATAAATGTATAAATGTAATTAATATTAAGATAAAAAGCTCGAGTATTTTCGATGAGTATTTGCATAGTAAATTGGAAAGCTTTTAAATATACGCCGCCATTTGCAGATATGGCTGTTTTGTAAAAGGGAGCAAGTGGACACGCTTTCATAATGAGGTGTATTAGTTAGTCAGTCGCGCTAAGCAAGCGATCAAAAAGAGTCGCCTTTAGTAAGCAATCGGAGTTGAAAATCGATTGCTACAGCTTGATTTATGCTGCAATTAAAATTGTGGATTTATAACGAAAAATCAGTTAGTATTGTGTTAAGAGAATATAAGTGATATTTTCGTTATCAGGGAGAAAGAAAAGCTAAAACTAATTAAAGTGTACATGTTATCAAATTGGCGATAATAAAATGATTGCGTAATAGTTTACAATAGCGGTTTAAGAGCGTACTGAAAGTGTTCCAAGTTGACGTTTTGATAGTGAGTGATAAATGCACAATAAGATAATCGACCCAGTTAATAGATCGATATCGGAAATATAATAGACAAAAACATAGACGATTAAAAGCATAGCCATTCGTAAATAGCTTGCATTTTGTTGTGCAAGCTATTTGTAGTTAAAACTGGATAGTGTAAATATATCAAGCAGTTATTATTTAAAAAAATTATTAAATTGTGGGAAGAACATTAGAAGCGCATTCATCGATAACAAAGGTATGAGAAAAGGTACGGGAAAACAAAAGAAAACGGTTCCAGAGAGACGGCAAGGTGACATCATCGGAGGAGCAATCACACAACCTAAATGAGGCATCT
>JARFJB010001393.1:317500-335000 GCA_036346205.1 Vesta saturnalis | reverse complement strand
TCAGAACTTAAATTAAGGTAACGAGAGCCAAGAACTGGCATGTTATACATGCCACTTAATCACAAAAAAAAAATCAATAAGACCCTGAGTAATCCTAAACTACGCCGCAAGTTGTTCGAAGAGTTACGACCCGCATCGTGTTACTATCATGACCCAAACATACAACAACCTTACTACATTTGCTGGGCCCACAGATAGACTTACAATCAAACTGTAACAATATTAACCAAAAAGAATGCTAAACTAGACGAAACAATTGAAGCTGAACTAAACCTAAAAGTAACAATTATCTATAGCTGGAAATATATACTAATCCTACCTAACTATAATAAACTATATTTTTCTATAGACAAACTTATTCAAAATTCGAAAAATTGGGTTTCAAATCTTTGACATGGAACTGTCCAACATTCTTTCCATTCAAATCTTGGAGTTCATAAACGAGAGGAGAGTTTCTGAATAACTTGACAAGCAACATATTTTGGAGCAAGCTTCTTAGAATACTGAGCACCCGCATCAGATAAGGTAAAATTTCGCTTCCATACAATATCACAAACATTAAAAGTTAAAGGACGCTTACGCAAATTATATTGTTTTTCATTACGTAGATATACTTTATGTAATCTTTCCTTGACTAGATCATATAATTCGGGAAGGAAGGCATTTTCTTTAGGCCAGACGAAACGATTTGCTTACTGCAAATTAACTAAGGGATAGGGAGTGCCATAAAAATATCCTGGCGCGGGGACATGACGACCAAACATTAAAAACGCTGGAGGGACCTGGGTCACTTCATGACGAGCCATACGAATTGCTTGGGCAATCTCGAAAATGTGATCATCCCATTCGCGATGGTTGTCTTTAATGTACGAGGAAATAGCAGTCCCAATGACTCTATTAACACTTTCGGTGGGGTTAAATTCTGTACCTTCAAAAATTTCAGAAATGTACAAAATTTGGAAACAAATTACGATCCATTATCGAACAATACTGTTTGAGGGGCACCAAAAATTGAGAACACTTGTTCTTTCAAAAAGCACATAATTCGTTTCGCAAATAGCCTTGCGAAGAGGTTGTACTAAAACGAATTTTGTAAAGTAATCGGTAACAAATATAAGTGTATTTCCATTTTTACTTCGAGGGAAGGGACCCGTAATATTCATACGAGCCATTTGGAAGGGAAGACAGACATATTTCTGTTTACCCATTAACCCGGCTCTTGCTAAATTCTCTCCCTTATGAGCACCACAGACGCTACAAGACTTAATGTATTAACTTTAACTTAGGCCAATAGTATTTCTCAGTTATTCGAGCCATAGTTTTCGAAACACCAAAATGTGAAGCAGTAGGATCATCATCACATTCTTTTAATACAGAATCACGATTATCTAAAGGTATAACTAGCTTCCAATCGGAGACATTCTACTCCACGGGAAACGTAGACGGAAGATATTTAAATAAATAACTATCATCTACACGAAAATTCGGGTACTGCTCTGGACTGGACTGTACTTTCTCAATCACATATTTCTACCATTTAAATTGGGACAAACGCAAACTCCACCTAGCTAATCAACCAGTTGGCACATGAGGATTATGAAACCACTTAAGTGCTGCACGATCCGTAATAATTGTAAAACTTCTACCTTCAACGCAACCACGAAAACGTTCAACACCAAAAAATAATTCCTAGAAGTTTTCGTTCTGTAGCTGCATACTTTTTCTCAGCATCAGTTAATGTACGATTTGCAAAAGCAATTGGGTGTTCAGATCCGTCATGTTCCTGAAACAATACTGCAACGACAGCTAATTCGCTGGAGTCGGACAAGAACGGGAGCTTTTCAATTTTCTGAAACGAGGATTCGGCTTCATTAGTCCACTTAATAGTTTGACCTTTAGCTTTTCCTTTCAAAAGAGAAGTTATGAGAGCTGAAAGTTGGGCATAATTCTTAATAAATCTACGGTAATAACTTATAAGACCACAAACACGCTTTATTTCGCTAGTATTCATAGGAGCAGGGAAGTTAACATTCGCTGAAACTTTTTCGGGATCAGTACGAAGAGCATGTTGATCAAGAACAAAACTAAAAATGAAGAGAAGGTCGACAAAATTGGCATTTCTAACTATTAGTAGTTAGAGAATTTAATATAGAATAGGTACTAGGTAAGGGATACGAATCTTTTTTTGTCACACTACTTAATTTTCTACCACCGTAACAGGCTCCATGTCACCGTTCTTTTTCTGAACTAAAAGCATAGGAGATGACCAAGGACTGTTTGACTCTTTAATCACACCCAACATTTTATTCACATCGTAGTCAGTTCGTGTCGAGTTGCGCATAAAACAAAACTGATGTGTCTAACTACTCATTACAGATGATCAAAATATATACACAGACATTCGAAATTATGTACACTAAAGAGAAAACATTGACATATACCAAAATATAATTATTGTAAGAAAAAAGATACCAACGTAATGTAAATATATTTACCAATAATAACACAAACTCGAAACTTAAAATCAAGGTAACGATAGCCAAGAATTGGCATGTTACATCAGGTGTTGACATTGTGTTTTCTTCTTGAATGATTGAACAGTTTACGAGAAACTTTAATCTTTCTGCGTACACTTCTTACATAATGTTCTAAGATGGCCGCGCACATCTTGTTTTGCAGTTGAGAGGAAGACTGTTGTCTCATTTTCTTCTTAATCGTGTAATTAGGGCTGTTTGTTCATTTATATTATGTTGTTTCTTGGTTTTATTTGCTTAGCGGCATCGTGTATTTACTGTAGTTATATGCAGTGATTTTCATGATGTCTGTGATTGTTTGGTTTTTGTGTTATTGTGTGTTGGTTGTTGCTGTTTCTTTCTGTTCGGCTATTGTTTCTTTGATTGTACGGATTTGTAGATCTTTGTGTAGTTGTGAGTTTCTGATGTACCATGGAGCGTTTGTGATTATCCTGAGTGTTTTGTAGGGTAGTGTTTGGAGTTTTCTTATGTTTGTTTTTGACGTTTGTGACCAGATTGTGGCTGCATAGGTCATGGAGGGGGTAATGATTGTTTTTAGGATTAGTATTTTGTTTTGGAGGGAGAGTTTGCTTTTGTGGGTTAGGAGGGGGTATAGGTGAGCTACTACTTATCCTGTCTTTTTTCTGATGTTGGATATGTGTTCTTTGTAGTTGAGTTTTTTGTCCAATGTTACGCCTAGGTATTTTGTAGACTTTGTCCATTCTATTGGTTTTCCATTGATTTTGAGTTTTTCTGTGGGCGTGGTTCTTCTCTTCGTGAAGTGGAGAGCTATTGTCTTTTGTTCGTTTATTTGCATTCTCCATTTTTGGAGCCATTTTGCCGTTTGGTGACTGCTTTTGAAGTTTTCTGAGTGCCAGGTTTGGTTTGAGTCATTGGGCGTATATAACTGTGTCGTCTGCGTAGAGACCTATTTCTGCTATTGTATGTTGTGGTATGTCGGCTGTGAAGATATTGTATAGTAGTGGTCCTAGTAGAGATCCTTGTGGGACCCCTGCTTTTATGGTTCTTTTGGTGGATTTGTCGTTGTTGATTTTTATTCGGAATGAGCGGTTTGTTAGGTAAGATTTTGTGAATTTTATGTAGGCTATGGGTATGTTGTGTTTTGTGCTGGTGGCTTTTTATAGAGCTTTGTTGATTTCACGCTCTAGGTGTACTGCTGCTTTGTCTAGGTCTGTTGTGTTGTTGATTATTTTGTTGTTTAGTGTTAGCTCTTTTTGAAATTGTTGCCAGTCGGTTCGTTTGTATTCTTGAGTATCTTGATCATCTTCCTTGCCTATTTTTATGAGTATCGGGTTATGGTCGGATGAGAGTTCTTCTATTGTGTTCATGGTGTAGTGAAAGGTGGTGGCGGACATGAGCATGACGTCAAGTACGTCTTTTCTTCCGTTGTTATCTATGTGTGTGGGGTCTTGGGGCCCTACTACTATTGCTTGTTTTGTGTCAACGTATTGTTTCAAGTGTTTTCCTCTTGTGTTTTGTTTCCTGCTATTCTAGTCGGTGTGTTTTGCATTCAGGTCCCCTATGACGAGGGTGGGTTGATTAGGTTTTAGGATGTTGTTAAAATCGGAGGGGTGGAAGTGTGGTTCATTGGTTTTTTGTGGTGGGTAGTATGCGGAATATATATGGATGTGTTGGTGTTTTATGTGTACTTCTATTGCGGTTGTTTCTATTTTTTCGTGTTGTGTTGTGGGTAGCGGTGCATGCAATACGTTTCTTTTTATACAGGTGGCTGTTCCTCCGCCTTGTCCAGTCTCACGGTCAGTTTTGTAGAATTTATAATTAGGGATTTTCGGTATTTGGTTGGGTTTGAGGTGGGTTTCGCCTATTAGCATGACGTCTATGTTGTGGGTGGATAGGAAGTGGGATAATTCTAGTTTTTTGTTTAGGAGGGACTGTGCGTTCCAGTAGGAGATGTTAAGTTTTCCGGGAATCTTCGGGTGTTTATCATGGGGACACTTCTTTTAGGAGTGAGGTGGTTGTGTTTAGGAAGTTTAGGCTTTGGGATTCGGATGGGTTTAACTGGCTAAATTGTATGAACAGCTCACCTATAAGAGTAGCTATTTTTTCCCTGCTTTGTTCTTTTGTTGAAGTGTTTTTGGATGTGGTTAGTTGTGTGGTGGTATCTGTGGTGGTATCGTGTTCTGTTGTGGTTTTGGCTGCTTCACTGTATGATTTGGGTGGGTTTGTTTGTTTATTTTAGCTGCCGTTTATCATTGGATTTGCTTTGCAGAATTGATAGTTTGCTGGGTAGGGGCCGTCACAGTTCGCGCACTTTGCAGGTATCTTTTTTGGTTTTTCGCAGAGGTGAGTAGAATGAGTTTTCCCGCACTTCAAACACTTTTGGCACCTGTGGCACTGTCCAGTTGACCTTCTCTTATATATTGCCTCTACGGCTATCTCGAGGTGGCAACATTGTTTTAGCGAGTAGATGGATTTGTACTTCTTCTGTAGTTCGACGGCGACGAGTATCATTGGCCTTCCCTTTCGGTCCATCATTCGGGTGCACTTAATTATTTCATAATTTTGGAGTGTTAGATCATCTTTTATTTCCTCCTCTGTTAAGAAGGCCGGTAGTCCGCGTAAAACAACTTTTAGCGTAAGTTCGCTTTTGAACTTGTAGGTGTGGTATTGGATGTTATTTGTATCAAAGTATTTTGTTAGTAATCTGTAGTCAGATGTTGTTGGTGTCTGTATACTTATACCATCGTTCACTGCGCGTGCTCGGATGTATTAAATTTTCTTTGCGTTTAGATTCGTCGCTATTCTGTTCCATTTTTCTGTTTCCCGCAGGACGACAGGTGGTGGCTTTTCTTCGTTGTTTTCATTGTTTTCTTCTGTTGATTGTGTGTTTTCCGATTCTGTTTCTTCGGTGTCTTGTATTTCTAGTATTTGGTATTTGTTGCTGGTGGCTATGGTAGGAGGTGTTATTTGTAGCTGCTTATATGTTCTTTTGTTTTTTCTGGGTTTTTCTTGGTCTTCTACTATCATTTGTTGTTCTTCTTGTGTGTTTTGTATCTGTATGCTTTGTGTCGGTTGTATTTGTGGTAGTTGATTTTTGATTCGGTCTTCGTTCGTTGTTTTTATGTTTATTAGGTGCTGTATCTGTTTTAGCACTTTGTTTAATTCTAGTAAATTTAGATTTTCCATTGTTATGGATGGTTAAGTAATATGCACTTTTACGCTTTTCATTGTATTTGTTTTATCTAGATTCATGTTTGTGATTGTTTTTTCGTTTAACTTATTTAACATTACCCTATTTCTACTAATTTTGTATTAATAACTAACTACTTACGCACTATTTCTTATTATACACTTATTTACGTTCATTGTTTATTATGTACACTAATTATTGAATATAACTAGTTTTTAGTCTCTTTGTTGCGCAAGACCCGCCCACGCGATTCCGCGAGAATTTTTGCGGGTGAGAAAAACTCCGCGGGCGCGACGGTGGAGTCGCGAGCTCGTTCTGCCCACCGCGAGATATTTCGCGGTCTCGACGTTGTAGACGGCGTTCATTCCCTTCTCCCACTGTTGTGACTGTATATGCGTTCTCGCGCGTATTCTATACTGTACTATATCATCTAAGATGGCGGCGGGCGCAGGTTGCGCTAATGTACCCGTCCCGTGTAGAAAATGCAAATCTAAAGTTGTTACCGGTATTAAATGCTCAAAGTGTGTGCAAAGTTAGCTAAAGCTGTAAAATTTATTAGTGATAACGAAATTACTTGTTGTGATGATAATAACGTAGGTGACGTCGACAATGACTTTTTTGATGCACTTTACAATATTGCCGGAGAAGACGGTAAAATAGATGTCCGTATTTTTACTTATATTGTGAGACAAAAGGATTTTATAATTAATGAATTAAAAAATCAGATAAATAATTTAAATACTCAATTGGAAAGCAAAACTTTTCATTTGAAGAAAAATGAAGGACAAGGTCAACATGCATTACAAACAAATATACAAACAAGTGTTGGTCATAATAAACGGGGACGTCAGGTACATGATAAAACACTAATAAAAGCCCCAGATAATCAATCCATATCATTCGCAACTGGTGATATGCTAAATAATAAACTAAATAGTATCATACCAGAAACCAGCAGATATACGGTAGCTGCTCCTGGAGTAGTGACTGTGAATGAAGATGTGTTACGCAATAAGGAAGCGGATAAGGATCCTTGGGCAACCGTAGTGCAAAGAAACCCGCAAAAAAGAACTTCACACAAACAAATTGTGATAGGTGATAAAGCTAATATTTCAGGGGTAATAACAGTACCTAAAAAGGCATATCTGTTTGCATCAAGGTTTGACCCAAATACAACGCAAGAAGCAATTACTAATCTACTTGTAATGGAATTTCCTGAGGCTACATGTGAACAAATTGCCACTAAAAATTCAAATTTTATAGTTCGTTTAAAATTACGATTAATTTCTGTAATTTGGTGAAATCAATGAATCTAAATACGTGGCCCAAGGGTACCCTCGTCACAAGGTTTTTTCAACGAACGAAGCCTCAAGATGTAGCGAGTTAACTTTTGTACCGAATGTTATGCTTTTAAATTGTAGGTCTTGGAATGATGATAAAATCAATTATATCACTTCAGAGTACTTAGAAAATAAAGTGTACATAGGCTTAAAGTTTTTATGTTTCACTGAAACTTGGTTCAATAATTCAGATATTAATATTGTTGTTATAGTTTTATACAAAATTTTGTTTTAGGCAGCCAATTTTCTAGAAATGTTAGCAAAGGAGGTGGAGTAGGACTCTGGTACAAAGATAACCCTTAATGTCCGAGTATTAAATCTTCAAAAATATTGTGTAGAAAAACATTTTGAAACATGTGGTTTATATTGGTATCCAACACCTAATAAAACGGTTTTAATAATATATTATTGGATCTCCTGGGAGTGTGAGCGACTTGAAAGTCTTTCTACAGAACCTTAATAACTTACTAGTATCATTAAATACGCATACCATTCAACTCAGGAACGTAGGTGATTTTAACCTTGATCCGATAAAGAACTCTCTTGAGTACAGAGAGCTCGGAAATTTACTAAGTACATTCAATTTAAAAAATATAACTAATGGCCATACAAGACTCGATAGTGTACTTGACCATATTTACGTTTCTTAGGAAGAGAGGGGTAATTATGCAATTCTTGATAACTGTATATCAGATCATAGATCTATTTTTTATGAAATTTAAAAAAAGATCATTCCACCCTGAGCGTATGTCCGAGTTATATGATTGCTTGACGGATGTAAGTTGGTATGAGGTCTACAATTCAGCTATAATTGATAGTGCTTTTGAAAAGTTCTGCAACATATTTTTAAATAATTATGAAAAATGTTTTCCTCTCAAAACGGTGCAATCCAAATGCTCAAACAAAAAATGGGTCAACGAAAAAACTAAAGTCTCTAGTCGCAATTTAAAAGACTTATTTATTCTTCAAATCAAATTTTCTGAATTGTCTCTTCAATATAGCATAGCGGAGCAAAATCATTTGAAATTAGTTAAAAAGACAAAGAGGAAATATTATCAAAAACTAATTACAGATACAGCCAATAAGACAAAATCTCTCTGGTCCACAGTAAATTCTTTAAGTAGCAAGAAATCTGTAAGTAGGGAAAACATTTCCCTAACTATAAAATTGTTGATAATCCCGTTGAAGTAGCTGAACATTTTAATAGCTTTGTTTGTCGAAACTTCCGTATAATTATAAAAAGTATACAGTACAGTCAGTTAGTAGTTCACTAGCATTAATTCCAATAGTAGAAGCTGAATTGTCAGATATAATACAAACTAAATTAAAAAACAAAAATTCAACGGAACCATACGGTATACCTCCAGCCGTTATTAAAAACATTTATCCTGCTATAATTCAACCTCTTACTTATTTAATAAATCTTTCATTTGAGCAAGGTAAATTTCCAAAAGAATTTACCATAAGTAACATTGTTGCGTTATATAAAAGGAGTGACGCACAGCAAATGGCGAATTATAGACCTATCACAAAGACATCCGTGTTTTCGAAGATTTTCGAATATTGTTTTTTAAGTCGGCTGCAGCCCTTCATAAAGAAATTTAATATTCTTTCACAGAATCAATTTGGGTTATATTGCGTTATATTCTGTCAATTCCAAATTGATTCAATATCTAGAAAGGGGCGAATGCCCTGTTGGGGTCTTTTGGGACCTCAGCAAGGCATTCGACTGCGTGAATTTTGATCATTTATTACATAAACTTGAATGTCATGGTATTAGCTGAGTTACTTTAAATTGGTTAGCTCCATATCTGAAAAATAGACAGCAATACGACACTATTGGCTATAAAGTTGACGGAAATGTGAATATGTATCATTCTCGACGCGTAAAGGTAAAAGCATAAGTACCTCAGGGCTCAGTATTGGGTCTGGTCTTATTCCTCTTTTACACAAATGATATGAAAAATTGTATTTCATCATATTTTTTTTGTACTTTGTATGCCGATGACACATCCTTATTAATATCTAATAGGGATAACGCCAAGCTGCAAGAAATCTGCAATAATACTCTTGCTTCGTTACACTCGTGGTTTTTTGACAACTCGTTGGTTTTAAATGGTGACAAAACTAGTTTCATGAGGTTTCATAATTACCAAAGCAAAAATAACCATAAATTAAACACAAAAATTTATAATAACGTCATACGAAGAGAAAGTAGCGTTAACTTGCTAGGGCTACACATAGATGACACGCTAAATTGGAAAGTACACTGTGACAAATTAATTAAAAGCTTAATTCTTTGACACATCTATTTAGAAATTTAAAACATACTTACAACTGATCAATTGATTGTAGTATATCATTCATTAGTTGCGGCCTCTATTAGATACGCAATCAGCTTTTGGGGTTATTCTATAATGGCACATAATGTATTCATTAGCCAAAAAAGAATTATTAGAATAATCGGAAATTTACGATCAACAGATATATGCAGAGATTTTTTTAAGAGACATAGGATCAATGAATGTGGCGTGAATGCTTATATTCGAATTATGTAAATATGTTTACAGTAATTCGTCGAGGTTTATTAAAAATCTTAATGTTCATCACCATGACTTGAGAAACAAAAACCTGTTTAGGTTGCCTTTCAATAATTTAACGAAAGCAGAAACGTCGCCTACAGTATTAGGAAGAAAAATTTTTAACGCGTTACCAAAAAATATTCAAAATTCGGACAATTTTTCTAAATTTAAATCTAGCTTATTTACATTTTTAGACAATGACTGCTTTTATGATATAAATGAATGCTTTAATTACATGTAGTAGGGATGTTTTTTAATGTAAACTGTTTTTTATACATTTAAACTGCCTCTATTTATATTAAAATACAATGTTACGATTGTCTGTTGGAAATATAGGTTTATTATTATTATTATTATTATTATTATTATTATTATTATTATTATTATTATTATTATTATTATTATTATTATTATTATTATTATTATTATTATTACTGATGTGACCTTTAGCTACGGTCGACGAACGCCAACCTCGATGTCTTTTTAGCGTAAGCAAATCTCCTCTGCCTTCGACTAACATAGATGCTGAAGATCGTCTTAAGCCGTATCCAGTATATTATTCAGGATTTTCAGGTTCAAATTTTTAGTGATTTGTTTTGTTGTACCACTTATAATAGTACGACAACCTACATGAGCATAACATCTACCATTGTGATACGCCATACGTAATCTTCCAGTATTCATATTTGTAGATCTTAGATTAATATATTTACGATAAAATCTGCATGAATCAGAGGAGCATCCTTTCTTTGTAATTATAAAACTTCCAGATTTGAGTTTTTCCATCTAGAAGCAATATCACAAAAAAACGGCCACGTCTTACAAAGCTAATCGAACCAAGTCATCTCTTCCGTATGCACCAAATATTAAAATTACTTTAGTTCACTTCTCATCTGGTGCTTCAAGTATACATTTGGCGACTTGGTCTGCAGTTAATACTTTGGACTTTTTCGGTGTGTAATCAACACTTTGTCGTTTGAGAAATGCGATACATGCAATAAAAGTTATTAACATGCAAATTTTCTTTTACTGCCAGACAACTTTTTATCATTGAAAATCCACCCCATTAAGTTAAAGCTTTCACGAATTTGGCTTTTTCGGACAAATAAAAGAGAAGAGTATCATCACTTACAGTGTTAAGGTCTTTTTTCTGACGTCACTTGCAGTATAAACGATACTCATTTGCATTTCTCACAAGACTTCCTGGGCAGTAATTCTGCAGCTACTTTCGCAGCATCAAGTGAAATTTTGTCTTCTGGAGCAATCGTTTAAAAAATATTTTGAATACAAATTCTAAAAACTGTTATCACAATACAAGCCTTGTATATCGTTGCTAAGTTAAATTAAATAAAAATATTGTTTTTAAGCATTTTTGTCATACAATAACCCCTATTCAAATTTCCATAATACTCTCGTTTCTCCCTGTTTGCATAGGTGTAAGTACTGCGACTGGACGCGTCTTTAAAGGTAGGTATCAGACGCTATATGGTAATACCGTGCCTTTTAAACCATAACCTTGAAAGTAAAAACTAAATTTTGTTCCAAATTCATTTAACGCCATACCTAGGGCACCCAAGGGTAACCAAATAATTTAACGACCTACACCAATCTTTGAGACGACGTGTTTTCGAAACCATCCAGATCGTATAAAAGCACATCAACTAAGTAATGCAAACAATCAATTTATAATGTAAACAGGCAAATGCCACTTGATCTCTTTTGTAGCAAGAAAGGTATATTTTAGATAGTAATATAAAAATATAATTGTAGTTAGTATCTTTGAAAATATTAGACACGCATGGGAAAACCACACATACAGAATTCAACTTTGCGATTATGTGCTATACGAATTTAATTATACAGATAAATCTGTTTTTTTGTTTCTTGACATAAATTAGTTTAATTAAAAAAATCATCTACTCAAGAAACTCAAACTTATACATTATAAAATGACTTTTTAATTTCAAATTTATGAAATCGTCTATTTTATTGATTTTAATGACAACTACATAATTTATTATTAGATTTTACAAGAAGCTCAACTGGAACACAAATTGTACCATTCTAATAAAATGTAATTTATA
This sequence comes from Vesta saturnalis, assembly GCA_036346205.1. Lineage (NCBI taxonomy): Eukaryota > Metazoa > Arthropoda > Insecta > Coleoptera > Lampyridae > Vesta > Vesta saturnalis. The sequence continues at coordinate 323,309 of JARFJB010001393.1, read as the reverse complement.
TAAAATTTAGCTCACGTGTGTCGTCAAGTTCAACGCTCCAAAAACTAATAATATAACTTTGTAGGCTTTTTACATGAAGATTGTTATACGTACAAAACTAAAACAAGCTTATGAAAATTGGGTAGATTATATTTAGTACTTCAGACTTAATTTCATAAAGACACGCCAACTTGGCTCAAGTTTTTATCCTTAAAATTATAAAAGATAAATGACTTTTTTAACAGCTTATTCGACTTTATTAAAATGTGATGACAATTCATCCGTCAAAAACAATGCATTCTAGTATAATACGTTTTATCACTTTCACATCGGATATACTGCTAGTAGGTATGTTTCCAAGTGGGTAAACTACATGTTGATATGTTTCCATGGTAACGATAGATAATTCTATCAGTAAAGCTTAAACATAGTTTATTATTTTTAATTAAATGATTCATTAAATTGTCGTACCAAATACCATTCGAGCTTGTGTTTATTCCCGGGACAAACTTTGACAAAACTCAAGCTTTGTTGCTTTTAGGTAATACGACTCGAGCATATAACAAAAGGTAAAACGGCTCCCACCTTCCGTGTCGCACTTTTACCATATTATTTGCTCTCGTCAGTTACCAAGCAACAAAGCTTTCGTTCGCTTCAAAATGAAAGTTTGTCCGAATAAACACCAAGCTCTTAAGTCTTACCGCCGATTATTTCCCTTGCTTTATATGAAATATCATAAATTTTAAAATCAGACTAATCAGAATAAAATTATAGCGGCTATTTCACTAGAGAAATAGTTACTTTCATTAACGTCGAATAAAACTTCAAATGCTTTTGTCAGTTTTTTCCTTAATTAAATTGTTACACGTGACTTACAATATTTGTGTTTTTAACTTTAATTAATATTAGCTTTAATTTCTTATTGTTTTAGTTGTGTTCCTGTTTTTTGTGTGTTTGTATTCAGTTAATAAAATGTTTTTTAATTTTTATTCTGAAATTAATTTAATTTACGCGGGAAATAATCTTACCATATACCGCACGAGCTTAAATTGTTCCTGAATTTTTTTCGATCACGAATGGTTTAAGAAAATTATCCCTCGTCTTCGAATCGGGATAATTTTCAAAATATTCGTGGACTCAAAAAGATTTCCGGTAATAATTTAAGCTCTTGTAGTATTATGACTATTCAACTTACCCTCTCCATGTCAACTATCAACCAATTACAATTTAGTATTTTTTATATTTGGACCAATCAGAGCACAATTGTGCGACAACTCCGCTAGCGGAATATTCCCGGCAATTTTTTTCTTTTCATGTAAAATGCAAATTGACATAAACTTTGACGTTTATTTTGTTCCTCAAAGTGATGCAGACTCCGACTACCATCAATACCACTATATAACCTTCAACATGTTCTAAATTAAAACTAATTAATTCATTCATGACTTGTCAATTGTCCGTCAAGTTAAGTGGAAATTTTTTGACAGTTGAGAAGGTAAACATATATGATTTACACATTGCAATCTTATCTATTTTCTTTACAACCACTAAATAATGTACTTGTCAATAATACGAGATTTCTAGGAATTAACATTTTAATTTATTATTCCATATAAAGTTTAATTTAACATAAAACACAAATTGCATTAATAAATTATATTTGAAACGTAGGATTTACATACATAACAAGATTTAAATGTTCTTTGAATTCTTCTAACACATCCTTCCTTCTTAATGGTGAATAGGAAGGTGACGAATTAATTAGATGTCTGTGTTTGAAGACATATATTATCTTGGCCACTAAAGAATTGACCTACGCCATCGATACATGCACCTAGCTAAATAAAACGTTTATTTTGCTATCGCACATTTTGCGCAACCGACGTATGTTATTGACTGTTTAAACCCAATGAAAAGAGATGACCTATAAATACTTGTAATTTTTGTCTTAATATGATTATAAAAATGCTCCTTTGACTAACCTACTTTGTTATTATTATGACATAACCTCCTTTTGCTTGTTACCACTTGTTGCTTGCTTTCATATTTCCTACGTTTCCATATTTCATTTTTCAAACTGTTCTTTTCAGAACTCTTCCCTTTGTTCAATCATTTACGTTTATTCCGACATCTTTGTTAGTTTTTCCGAAACCTCGTAATGTCTATACAAGGATAAACCTTGCATACGCAATCACAACAGTCTGTGCTGAATTTATTACAGTACAAGAGGTAGGTGTCTTTAGAATCGTCTTATGCTCAATTAATAGTGATCTCAAATCTGCCACAACAGTGAAAAACATCGTCTCGTATACTGTTAAGCGATAGAAGTTTAAATCGTAGAGCTCAAGTTCCAGAAAGAGTGTAATCGAAGAGCTTTTGTAGAAAAAACAAATATAGCTGAAATGAGAACAAAGTGTTTGAAACAATACATGCGAGAAATCAATGCACCAATTCGTAGGCAAGCAGTATGTATTTATGAAACATGGATCTACTCAAAAGGAAATTCGGCAGCCATGGCAAGATGACGATGTAAAGAGTGTACAAAAACCTCAAGGATATGATGGTAAAAGATTTATAGTTATTCATGCTGGAACTGCCGCCGGATTTGAACAGAATCCTTCTTTGCTATTTGCGTTGAAGTCATAGAAAGAAGATCACCATGGTGAAATGAATAAGGATACGTTTAAAAAATGGCTCACTGAAAATCTCCTAAACAATTTAGACGCACCTTCATTATAATGGATCATACGCCTTACCATTCCATGTTAGTGGAAAAACTACAAATATCGCCTTGGGCAAAAGGTAACATGATTTTATGGTTAATAAAAAATAACATTAGTTATGATCCCACCTCATTCACAACCGAGCTCTATTCGTTAATAAAATCACAACGAATAGTAATACGATATGGGGCAGATGAAATAGTAAGGAGTAACGGACATGACGTATTAAGATTGCCACCTTATCATTGTGAATTCTATGCAATTAAACTAATATGGGCACATGCTAAGGATACTATGATAAGCACATAGGATTGTAATTAGTATGTGGAACGAAGCTTTACAACAATTTAATCAACATATTTGGGCTAATTGTGTACGCCATACAGAGGAGATTATAAAACAGTGGTATAAACGTGAGGAAGTGCTAGATTTTACAGTAGACGAAATGATTATTAACGTTACAAGTGATCGTGATAGTTCGGATACAGATTCGTCGTATATTATCTTTTCTTTGATCAATGCGTTCCTACAACATAATCATGTATTTCACAAATATATACCAATTCAAAGCTCGTAATTACACAACCTACAAATGTTATAATAATTACTAATCACTTGTAAATGTTTAACATATACCTTTGTAAAAATCAGCATTTTACATTAATCCCATTTTCAATTTTCATCCACCTGTGGGTCAAGGTGGTATTTTTGAAACTATGTTTCATATTATCACCTGCAATTGTACTTAAGGTTAAATACCTTTGTATGTATAATAACGTCTAACACTCACTATGGCCTTTAACTTTTACATTACGATAACCCTTTCTAATCGGTTTTACAATTCAATAACTTCAAAATATTTAATTTTTTAAGTTTTTCTACGAAGTGTTGTTTTGACATTGAGATCTGGAAACATTACTACATTACCACCATCTAAGAGAAGATTTATTAAGTTTGATTTTTAAACATTTATTATTAGCCTTTTCTCCGCAAAATTTTGTGTTTGTGAATAGACAAAAATATTAGCGTCGGCTGCTAGACTTTTTAAAAAATTAAAACCTTACAATACAATTCTGGCTCCGTTATTTATTTCTACGCAAAATTACCTTCGCTGTGTCGCAATCTGCGTGAACTAAATGACCCGATTACTTTAATGTATAGGATTATGGAAATGCGTTGACTCATTTTTCATATTAAACCATTCGTTACTAGATTATGACGTTGGTCAATTCTTTGGTGACAAATACTGTATGTAATATTTTGAAACAATTTTATTCAAATTTCTTCTAGGTATAAAGCCTTATTTACTTGACATCTGCAGCAGGCTTTTTTGGACTTTCTTAAACAAACCATTCAACTCTAACACTCCCTGCTCACAATCTTTTATTAAATTAGTTAAATATGTTAAATTAGGATTGCATATTTGCACGTGGTTTAACTCTGCAATATTTACAAAAATTGTACTTTTCAAAGCACAGAACCATTTAAACAACACTGATAAATCAACATATGTCAACCTTTGGCCGGTTTCGCAACCAGTGAAATTAATCTAAAATGTCAGGTTTGATTTATGTTATTCCAAATTTTGGAGTGAAATTTTCTGGAAATTTTTTTCGGCCACGAAAATTTTAAAAAAATTATCTCTCGTCTTCTACTTGGGATAATTATCAAAATATTCGTGGACTCAAAAATATTTCCGGAGATAATTTAAGCTCTTGTGATATTACAAGTGAAAATTATGTATCAGAAAGTGATATGTATAATATGTATTGTATATAACTTATTTGGTTTGATAGTTATAAACCAGAAATTTACACAGCCAATTAATTATTTTAATGAGGAAATGATATCTTACCTTTGGTGTATCCCTGTTATTTGATTCTCTGTCTAATGAAACTTTTCTCTGAAGTCCTCTTTCAAGTGACCCTTGCCTAGTTAGACCATCAACTGCAATAGTTTCTCGTATTTTAGGTGGTGAAGGGGGTGGTGGCATATCATCCTCAGTGGCATAACGTGCTTTCTGTAATAAGTGCTACTTACAGTATAAAGGTCACAAGCAAACAGTGAAAATTTAAACTTAATGTAAATGTAAATAATATGACTATGTAATTAAAGTACTTATACTTTGCAATGATTTTGATGTTTAAATAGCAATTACAGCGGCATCCTCACTAAAAGGGATGAGCGTGTTAACAAACATCAATAACAACACATGATTTTTTGTTCAAATTTCATGAATTGCACTTGTTGCTTAACATTATTATTTCGTGATTATAACAATTAATTTTTTCATTATGTTCAGTTCAGTTTGCTGTTTTACCTTAATGATTTGCTACCATAAGTACTTGTTTGTTATTTTACTTATATATTTTCTCTTATATGATAATGGTACATGTATGAAAACACGTAGGGAAATAAATAATAATATAAAGTAAATTGTGGAATTATGTTATGTTAAAAACATTAGTGCTATTAAATATGGAATTCCACGAAGCGGCATTAAATAACATAATTTTAATTACTTTTTCAACCAAAACAACCCATAAGCGATGTTTCTAATAAAATAATGTAAAACAGCATTTAACGCTCAAACGTGTAAATTTTGAAGTTTACCAATCGAAATACAATGATTTCCATTTTTGACTACTATTAACGCTCATGTAGTAGATGCAACAGATCGTCCTCTAAACTTAATCCAAATGGACTACCCTATTGCAATAAAAATGGAAGGTGCACATATAGTTGGTATGCCATTGATTAACGAAAACAGAGTTGAGAAAACTTTCACCGATTTTTGTAATCCTGGGTCCAATCAGGCGAGATCAAATACTATGGGTATGGTTCTGATCATGGATAACTTATCCTGAACGAACTTTCTAGTGTTAAATATGCAGAATGAAAATTTTCCATATTTTTGATAACTGTTTTAACTGTGTCTCCAATGAGATATGGGTATGTTCTTAATGATATGTATATGTGCACTTTCAAAATCTAAAAACATATTAATCAAATGTTGAATTACTTACATACAGAGTTTTTTGTAATTTTCATTGTTGAACCCCATTATGGTTTACGAGACATTTTCATTTTATTTTTACCTTCCAACC
>JARFJB010001393.1:195000-310000 GCA_036346205.1 Vesta saturnalis | reverse complement strand
CACATTTGCATCTACATTTCGGTATAGCATCATGGCTTATAATGTTTTAAAAAATCTGGTGTTCTTGGCTTTTACTTTCTTCCACGACTCTTTATTAACCTTTCTCTTCTTACCCTTCTTTACGACAACGTTTTCTTTTGGTACAGACTCGTTTTTCTGAGAACCATCGCCACCTTTGCTAGTACTTGCACTGGAATCATCTAATATGGAATAACATACGGCATGTCATATTTTTTACTAGTACTTACCATTCCGAATAGTTTTAGCGAGCTGTATTTCAATAGGATCGTTATCACTACTTTCAATGCTACTATCTGTTTCTGGGACATACTCACTTCCAGAGTCAGAAAAATCTTCCCACACTTCATAAAGTTCTAAAAATATGTCATGTTTTATGTTTCACATTCCCTAAATCCTTAATCTTAAATACCGACTTGCATCTGTTAATTTTCTAGTCATCTTTTATAATAAATTGTTGCACAGTGGTATAAGAAACGCCTACAAAGTACAAAACACACTAAGTCTTCCGCACTCGCAAGATAATACACTAAAATTGCTTACTCAAATCAATATTCGCGTAGGACTAAGGCACTTTATGGATTGAAATAACAGCTGTTGTGGACTTGGACACTTTTTGTACTGAAATTTACCAAGATATTATTAAAAATATCGTACTTAGGCATTTTTGACAGCAAAAATTCTCAATACATTTGATAGTATACCGAATTAGAACACAGATGGAGTCGAAATCTCAAAACAGAAAAAATGTGACTTAGGCACTTTTTGCACTGGGCCCTTCAATTACACTAAATGGGTAAGTATTATTTACTTTTATAATAATAATTTAAGTAAATACAAATCACGGTTTGAGGTTAACTTGTTGATACAGAACCTCTTGTGGGAAGGGTAAATAATTAATTCGAACTTAATTATTTTCTAATCACTTGGTCTAGATGGGTTTCAGTGTAATCGTAATAGGGAATCACGCCCTTACAAAACTAGGTCGGGTTTGATTTGATTGCATGCGTAATGCGAATGCGTCTTAAATTACTAAAATTACTGATATAATTAATTCTTATATACACACGATAATGGGAAAAGAAAACTAAATTATTACTTAAACTTAAATTCGACATACAGGTTTGAAACGATTGATTTAATACCGGGATATTTAGTCATCAATTTATTTGTGTTTTACTAAATAGTAAGTAAAATATGCAAACAGATGTGGTCAATTGATGTCAGTAAACTATTTTAATTGAATTTATATAAATGGAAAGTTTCGGTAATACAGGGAATACTTTGTATTGTATAGTATCCGGGATGGTTTAAACTGCTATGTTTTAATTACGTTAAACGTATAACAGGTTGTTTATATAGGAAATCAAATAATCTACTTACTGAAAACGTATTCGCTTTATTACAAAGACAATCTTGCTTAATACAATTTTTGAATTAATTTTCACTTTAGTTATGTTTTCGGAATTCTGGTTTAATTATACAGGTGGTTCTTAATGAGGTCAGGATATCAGTATATATATATATATATATATATATATATATATATATATATATATATATATAGATAGTTCAATTTTGTTATCTTTTATAGCCAAGGATACCTGAGCTGACTAAAAGTACCGTTCTTGGTTCTAGATATTTACAGCCAAAGCGGTCAACTATAACTACGTAGACTTACTGAAAACGTATTCGTTTTATTACAAAGCCAACCTTGCTTAATACAATTTTTGAATTAATTTTCACTTTAGTTGTATCAAGGGGTGTTTTCGGAATTTTGGTTTAATTATTCAGGTGGTTCTGAATGGGGCACGATAATATATATATATATATATATATATATATATATATATATATATATATATATATATATAGTTCAATTTTTGTTATCTTTTATAGCCAAGGATACCTCAGCTGACTAAAAGTAACGTTATTGGTTCTAGATATTTACAGCCAAATCGGTCAACCGTACATACTTAGAATGCGTTGGATTTGGTTTTAGTCTAGAGTGTCAGAGGTATTGCAACAATTGAACTCCCCAGACGTGGCTGTAAGTCCGTTTTCTAGCGAAAGAGATCGATATTAATCTTAGGTTACCGCCGGCCTTACTCAGAAAACAGCCCAATCTTAGTACAGGTTGCTAGTCCCTCTTTTACGTTCGATCAATTTTAAAAAGGATTTTGACAGAAATTGACAGGTATTTCAACCATTTCTGTTTATAAACTTTAAAAATGTGTACTTTGAAATATTGAAATACTTGAAGAATAGGTTCAATTTGTACAGAAAATTGCTTTGAGAGCGCTGGTCAGGATTTTATATTCCCTATTTTCTCGAATAAAGAGAAATCTTAACAGAAATTCAGCAACGTTGGTGTAGTGCGGTGTAGTTACTACAAAGGAATGCTTACAGAGAAGTATTCTGCAGGCGAAGTAGGGAATTATAATAAAACTTTCGCTGTTATACTTCGTTCGGAAGTGGGGTTTTGGCGAAATTAGACGCGATGTCTTTTGTACATATAGGGAAGGGGGCTAGTGCGTACGCAAATATGACGTTTGTTAACACATCTGGATTCTGGAATTGAATAAATTGTTGTATAAATTATTATCAGCATCATTTTAAAATAATAAAAATTTATTCATCTTACTAATTTTTCTGGCTCATTATATATTTAAACTAACGATTACACAAAAGTCCTTTTAAAGTTCTTACATTAAGGCTGGATTTTCACTGGTCCAAATTTTATTCATATAAAAAAATGCTATCCGTGGTGGCGTTGGATCTCGGTGAACATGCTCATTTCAACAATTTTTAATATGCTGTGGTGAGGTATATCTTCACTCTTGAAGTGGTTAAAAAGATCGATCAATGGTTTGTCAATAGAAACAGTAACTACTTTCCATCCTTTTGGTCATTGACTGGTTGTATATATTTTAATACATACAATTTCATCAAAAACACTATTGAAGTGGTTAAAAAAATCAATCAATTGTTTGTCAATAGAAACAGTGACTACTTTCCATCCTTTTAGTCGTTGACTGGTTGTATATATTTTAATACATACAATTTCATCAAAAATTTCCGAACCATCTATATGAATATCAGGGTGCTGTTTTTACTATTGAAAATTTCTCAGATTCCACTTGTAGCACACATTTATGAAATGTAGAAGCTTGTGTGTGAAGAAACCATAGCCAAACTTAAAAAAAATGGTTTTTAAAACTATTAAGAATCAATGTGGGACATTTCTCTTGAGAAAGAAACTCTGTAACGGTTTGAACATTTATAATATTAATTCTATCGGAGGTAACAACGCTAGTGTTACTGTATCCCAACAATTTTTGGTATTCAACATTAACAAACTCACAAAATGATTTCACTTGTTCAATTCGAACAGTATAACTGCAGAAATAGCCATAGATTTTTACAATAATGGCTTAGATATTAATAAGCAAGAGGTCCGCTGATGTTTGAATACAGTTATGAAGGATATGAGTAGCCCAGTTCAACCCGACTAAAGGTCCGTTAAGTAAGTGCAGAACTTTATGAAAGACGTTTTTGGTTATGCCTTGCTGTTCTTCAAATATTGCAATTTGGCTTGTCAGCGCACATTACAATTACTTTTGTTGTTAATTCGTATTTATCAACCGCTTTAACAATATATTTGGATATAACGTCTGAAGTTTCACCTGGAAGATCTTGAACTTCCAAAAGTTTTACTTGAAAGCCCTTGCCTGGAAAGCTGCTTTCGCTTACTTTAATTTGCCTCAGTCTAGCTCAACCGCTTTTTAATTATATGAAAACGGAAGTGATTCATCTACTGGGTTTGATCACTAGTGACCAGGTTCGTCCACACTGAGCAATATACTTGTAATGGTTTTAGACATATTATTCCTATTTTGTTATAAAACTAAACATTTACAGTTAATACTAATTCCTCTAACATACAAAAAGAAATATTTCAGATAAAATCAACACAAATAACAGAAAGTATAAATGATCGGGAACCTATAGCCTCCCTCAGGTTGTTGGTCGGTGGTTCACGTTTCTGGATGGGCGCCGTTGTCTATAGGTTTGTGCGGGGATTGTCAGGCCGTTCCTATCGTTACCTTTCTGTGGAAATACGGTTACCGAGGTGTTTATACACTCTAAAAGGACTGACCTTAATTTATGTTGTAGTATAAAGGGATACTTTTCATTTATTTAAAATAATATTCAAATTTTAAAAGCCGGGTAGGTCAGGTAACAAGTGGAAGTATTTAATACAGTTATTGTAACTGTGTTCATAACAGTTGGATGGGGTATGCGACAATTAGATAACGAGGGTCTTTACGTGCTTTCACGGGCAAACGTAAAGTCAATAGTTTTAAAGGGACTAACTACTTTTGCTTTATTCTGTTTAAAAGAATACAAGTTTATATTGCATAAATGCAACTTTTATACATCTAGCTTCTACGAAAGTGAATTTTAATTGGAAGTAAATAATATTTACATGGATTTTCTTAACTAGCTATCTATTTACAGGATATTAATTATGGTGCATTAATATATTCTAATTACATTTCGTAATTAGCGGAAATTATGTTAAAAACAGAATTGGCTGTGTTTACGAGGATTAAACTCTTGTAAATGAAATATGAATACGTTCGTGCTGTATATTTTAGGTGCGGGCACTAATAATAACAATGGTAAGGTATCGAACCTTTAGAAACGTTGTAGTTTAAAGATTACAGGATAAACCAAACGCTTTAGAGGTATTGTATTATGGAAGGAGGATTCCTTTCATAATTGTTGGTGATCGCGCTGTGCGATCAGGATCGGGTGCCAGTTCAGGACTTCGTTAGAGAAGTATAAGGGGTATCTCTCGACAGGTGAGCGGTTATAAAAGAGGGTCACAGGACTTCTGCTAGGAAAGGCTGTTATTACGTTTAGCAAGATTGCAAGGTAATACTTACTAGTGCAGGCTTGCTGATGTTAGTTTGTTGCGCTGTTTAATTGATACCACGAGGATTGACAGAATTTATGCGAGAACCTTTCTACACAATGGAGTAAGTAAAAGACTACATCGGGTATTTCGCCCGACGTGGCGTCGTTCACTGGCGTAAGTGTAGTGTTATATATTTAACTTACATGCAGGTGACCGCAGATATCAGCAGCTGTAAAACTGGGTACTATGGAAATAATTTCAGGTTGGCGGTGTCATGGAATGCAGGTGAACGGAAAGGAACAGAAAGATTAGAGAGATCAGGACTCTGTGAATGAGAATGAGAGTGAGCAGACACTGTCGGTCTGGGCTCTTGTAAGATATCCAGCGGAATGAGAGCGTCTGTAGCGCGTATTGCGTTTTTATTGAAAACATCGTAAGGCGGAAACGGCATCTGGTGATAATTCTAACGCCGGAATGGCGGATAGACTGGAGGGGACTTTAATTAATACAGGATAATTAGGCAATAATTAATTCAAAGAATTTTGTAAAGCAGGCTGGCTCTTTACAAGTCTTTTATAGAATATCTTACTAGTATAGGATACATTTTTACGCTCCCGTGATTTGAACAATAGGCATAGATTGTTACAAAATTAACCGTTGCAAAATCATTTTGTATGGAGCTTAATGATTCTTTTGTAAAATGTTAAATACTACTTTCAGATTTGTTTCTTGCACATGCAAATTATTGTTGGAAGCAACTTTTTTTAAGCTTACTAGTGCAATCCATAGAACGAAAGGACTGATTGCGGATAACGTTGTGGAATGAGCTAGCTCTTGTTCTTCATTTTCAAATATGTTCTTACGAAAAACAGTCGACACTTTGCTACCACTAGAAGCGGCAATATCTGCCTTTTTATGCTTAAGTTTCGATATGTATTGAACAATATCTGCCTTGACACCATGTACAATTGAAAACTACACAACATTTTAACCACTTTACATCACTGTCTGAGGTTCTCTAATAAAGTTACATTTTCTTTTTGGCATTTTGTGATTTTTTATTGTCCTAGATACACACTACACTATAATTATTTGTTTAAAAATAATGATTTATTAGCACTTAACCTAAACTCACGAATTATTTACACTACATTTATTTACACGTACATGTATATTTATTGTGTCTTATCTGAAGGTTGTAATATCTTTTTCGTACTTTCTAGACATTGATTAATTCCTTTTAAACAATGATGGTCGACTTAGACTCAATAACGAGACGGAATTGATAATCCACATTGGAATTGGAACGTCTAACAATTGCTTCTAGAAGTTAATACCGTGAACAAAATATTATGTACTATTAAATATAGTTTGAGTAATTTCAATAAATAGTTCTGAATTTATACTCATAAATTATGATATGTGACATTGATAACTTTAACAAGCAATTGTTAGGCGTTACAATGGGGGTTGATGGTTTTATCGCTCGGCTGGTGTAGATTCCTTACCGAACAAACATCGTTGTTTTATTAAAAGCAATATCAACATATTGACACTATAACAACCATTTATTGCTCGCCACATTACATCTGTTAAATATAATCTCATCATAATAACGCTTAAATTACTCTACAATGATACATTCAGACCAAAGGGACGTATCTACTACAAAATATTAATAAAATGAATCGATCACAAAAATACCATTGACACCACTTTTGTTATTATCTTTACATTTTACAGTTTATACAGTAATATGTTGTTTCTTGTTTATACTCTGTTGATAAAACGTTTGGTCTACTATACTTCTAATATTAACAATATTATATATATTAAGACTAACTTTTTAATTACTTTATTTTTATAACTGGGAGAATACATTATTGTAGTATCCCCCTTGTGAAATTTAATGCAAATTTTCGACACATGTTGAGCCTCACTCTCGTTTACCATTTCCCAATCGCTCGGAAGCAATCTCAATTCATAATTTAAGCATGTTATTTGCTACATTTTGGACGCTTATTCATTAAATCCCTCTGAACTTTTAGCAAAACGTCCATTTGCGCTAACATTGGCTTTGTTACATTTTTGTTCCATTACAGTGTGGGTGACGTTCGCTACTGATACATTATTTCTAGCTATTGTAGTCTTATATTAAGTTGCGTCTGAGGTGGGATTTTCCATGGCATTAAAAGTGATTTTAAAAAACTAACTTCACTGATTTGCAGGCAAAGTAAATCTTCCTTTGTGCAAGCTCAGAAAAGAGTAGCACAATTCTGAACTTCGGGATTGTCAAATTGTTAATTTTTATCACGTTTACTTCGGGCAGTATTTTCTCTGAAAATGGGGTATGTGACATTATATCTTCGGCGATTAAACAAATTCACAGTCGATACATAATTCACGGTACTTTAGTACGCGGTTGATTAAGGCATGCAACCAACTTTATTATTTATTAGAGAATTAACTTTGTTACTTATTTTTCCTGGTTAGTATGATCATTAATAATGTATTAGATGAAGGTAAATTACGTGCCAAATTATTCAATTTAACTTAGGTGTATAACTATTAATACGTATAAATAAGAATCTGCAAAGAATGCAGATAATTTAAAAAATTTCAGATGAATCTTTATCACTATTTATTTTGTTTTAAATCTTGGAATTTACAAAATATAAATAGCAATTAATGTTTGTAACTATTTTTGATTAAATTGCTAAAATAAATCTATTTGGAATTAAAAAGAAATATACTAGTAAGGAATGCAATGAAAGTGTCGAATGCGTTAGAAAACTGTTTAAACGTTCCATTAAGTGTTTATAAAATAAATCATCTTAGCGCTCTAATAGGTAACGTCAAAACCACTACCATTTCAATTCCAATATTTGGAATTACCTCAAAACATGACGAATGACGCCCTTACGACTATTGTCCGTAACAAATTTTTTTGCCCTTAAATAGGCAGTGTACATCTTCGATTAGAGACAAAAAGAGAAAAGGAAACTACGCCGCCTATTCTATAATCACAGACACGGAAATTGACCCTAAACTAGTGAAGATTATGTCATACGTAGACGTCAATGTAATACGTATTTCAAAGTTGCACATAAAATACTTTTCCACTGAAAATTTCGTTGACCTTAACCCTTGGCGCCTTGCTGTCTGTGTCGGTGCCTGTATCCATGTCCGTGTCCAAGTTCGTTCCCGTGTTACTGTCCGTGTTCGTGTCCATGTTCGTGCCCGTTTCCGTGTCCGCGTCCCCGTCCGTGTCCGTGTTCCTTGTACGTGTCCGTGTTCGTGTCCGCGTCCGTGTCCGTGTCGGTGTCCGTGTCCGTGTACGAGTCCGTCACCGTGTCCGGGTCTGTGCCTGTGTCTGTGTTTGTGTCTGTGTCTGTGTCTGTGTCTGTGTCTGTGCCTGTGTCTGCGTCTGCGTCTGCGTCTGCGTCTGCGTCTGCGTCTGCGTCTGCGTCTGCGTCTGCGTCTGCGTCTGCGTCTGCGTCTGCGTCTGCGTCTGCGTCAGCGTCAGCGTCTGCGTCTGCGTCTGCGTCTACGTCTGCGTCTGCGTCTGCGTCTGCGTCTGCGTCTGCGTCTGCGACTGTGTCTGCGTCTGTGACTGTGTCTGTGACTGTGTCTGTGTCTGTGTCTGTGTCTGTGTCTGTGTCTGTGTCTGTGTCTGTGTCTGTCTGTGTCTGTGTCTGTGTCTGTGTCTGTGTCTGTGTCTGTGTCTGTGTCTGTGTCTGTGTCTGTGTCTGTCTGTGTCTGTGTCTGTGTCTGTTCTGTGTCTGTGTCTGTGTCTGTGTCTGTGTCTGTGTCTGTTCTGTGTCTGTCTGTGTCTGTCTGTGTCTGTGTCTGTCTCTGTGTCTGTCTGTGTCTGTGTCTGTGTCTGTCTCTGTGTCTGTGTCTGTGTTGTGTCTGTGTCTGTGTCTGTGTCTGTGTCTGTGTCTGTGTCTGTGTCTGTGTCTGTGTCTGTCTGTCTCTGTCTGTGTCTGTGTCTGTCTCTGTGTCTGTGTCTGTGTCTGTGTTGTGTCTGTGTCTGTGTCTGTGTCTGTGTCTGTGTCTGTGTCTGTGTCTGTGTTGTGTCTCTGTCTGTGTCTGTGTCTGTGTCTGTGTCTGTGTCTGCGTCTGTCTGTGCCCGTGTCCGTGTCCGTGTCCGTGCCTGTGTCCGTGTCCGTGCCCGCGTCCGCGTCCGCTGTCCGCTGTCCGCTGTCCGCTGTCTGCTGTCTGCTGTCTGCTGTCTGCTGTCTGCTGTCTGCTGTCTGCTGTGTGCTGTATGCTGTCTGCCGTCTGCCGTCTGCCGTCTGCCATCTGCCGCCCGCCGTCCGCCACCGCCGCCCGCCGTCCGCCGCCCGCCGCCCGCAGCCCGCCATCCGCCGTCCGCAGCCCACCGTCCGCCGTCCTCCGTCCGACGTCCGCCGCCGCCGCGCCGTCCGCCGCCCGCCGTCCGCCGTGTGCCGTCCGCCGTGTGCCGTCCGCCTGTCGTGTGCGGCGGGCGTGCGTGGTGGTGCGTGTGTGTGGCTGTCGTCGGTCGGTCTGGCTGGCTGGCTGTTCGTGTGCTCTGTGTGTTGTCGTGTGCCCGTGTTGCGTGTCGTGGCTTGGTGTGTCTGGTCTGTGCTGTGTCTGTGCTGTGTCTGTTGCGTGTGCTGGTCTGTGTCTGTGTCGTGTCGTGTCTGTGTCTGTGTCGTGTGTGTGTCTGTGTCTGTCTGTGTCTGTGTCTGTGTCTGTGTCTGTGTCTGTGTCTGTGTCTGTGTCGTGTCTGTCGTGTCTGTCTGTGCCTGTGTCTGTGTCTGTGTCTGTCTGTGTCTGTGTGCCTGTGTCTGTGTCTGTGTCTGTCTGTGTCTGTGTCTGTGTCTGTGTCTGTCTGTGTCTGTGTCTGTTCTGTGTCTGTGTCTGTGTCTGTTGTCTGTGTCTGTCTGTGTCTGTGTCTGTTCTGTGTCTGTGTCTGTGTCTGTGTTGTGTCTGTGTCTGTGTCTGTGTCTGTGTCTGTGTCTCTGTCTGTGTTGTCTGTGTCTGTTGTCTGTCTGTGTCTGTGTCTGTGTCTGTGTCTGTGTCTGTGTCTGTGTCTGTCGTCGTCCTGTTCTGTGTCTGTGTCTGTCTGTGTCTGTGTCTGTGTCTGTGTCTGTGTCTGTGTCTGTTTGCCTGTGTCTGTGTCCTGTCTGTCTGTGTGTGTCGTCCTGTCCTGTGTCTTGTCCGTCCTTGCCGCCGTGCCGTGTCCGCGTCCGCCGTCCGGCCCGTCCGCCGTCCCGTCCCTGTGTCCGCTGTCGTGTCGCTGTCCTGTCCGCTGTTGCCGCGCCGTCTGCCCTGTCTGCGTCCGTGCCGCGCCGTGCGTGCGCTGCCTGCCGTCTGCGTCGCCGTCCGCGCCGGTCCGCGGCCCGTCCGCCGTCCTCCGTCTCGTGCGCCGCCGTCCGGTCCGCGTCCGCCGTCCGCCGTGTCCGTCCGTGTCCGCCTCGTGTGCTGCCGTTGCGTGTCGGTCTGGCTGTCGTGTGCGTCTGCGTTGCGTGCGTGTGTGCGTGTGCGTGTTGCGTTGCGTTGCGTTGCGTGTGCGTGTGCTTGCGTGTGCGTGTGCGTGCGTTGCGTGGTTGTGTCTGTGTCTGTGTCTGTGTCTGTGTCTGTGTCTGTGTCTGTGTCTGGTCTTCTGTGTCTGCGTCTGGTCTGCGTCTGCGTGCTGTCTGTTGCTGTCTGTGTCGTGTCGTTGTCTGTGCTGTCTCGTTCGTGTCTGGTCTGTGTCTGTGTCTGTGTCTGTGTCTGTGTCTGTGTCTGTGTCTGTGTCTGTGTCTGTGTCTGTGTTGTCTGTGTCTGTTCTGTCTGTGTGTCTGTGTCTGTGTCTGTGTCTGTGTCTGTGTCTGTGTCTGTGTCTGGTCTGTGTCTGTGTCTGTGTCTTGTCTGTGTCTGTGTCTGTGTCTGTGTCTGTGTCTGTGTCTGTGTCTGTCTGTGTCTGTCTGTGTCTGTCTGTGTCTGTGTCTGTCTCTGTGTCTGTCTGTGTCTGTGTCTGTGTCTGTCTCTGTGTCTGTGTCTGTGTTGTGTCTGTGTCTGTGTCTGTGTCTGTGTCTGTGTCTGTGTCTGTCTGTCTCTGTCTGTGTCTGTGTCTGTCTCTGTGTCTGTGTCTGTGTCTGTGTTGTGTCTGTGTCTGTGTCTGTGTCTGTGTCTGTGTCTGTGTTGTGTCTCTGTCTGTGTCTGTGTCTGTGTCTGTGTCTGTGTCTGCGTCTGTCTGTGCCCGTGTCCGTGTCCGTGTCCGTGTCCGTGCCTGTGTCCGTGTCCGTGCCCGCGTCCGCGTCCGCTGTCCGCTGTCCGCTGTCTGCTGTCTGCTGTCTGCTGTCTGCTGTCTGCTGTCTGCTGTGTGCTGTATGCTGTCTGCCGTCTGCCGTCTGCCGTCTGCCATCTGCCGCCCGCCGTCCGCCACCGCCGCCCGCCGTCCGCCGCCCGCCGCCCGCAGCCCGCCATCCGCCGTCCGCAGCCCACCGTCCGCCGTCCTCCGTCCGACGTCCGCCGCCCGCCGCCCGCCGTCCGCCGCCCGCCGTCCGCCGTGTGCCGTCCGCCGTGTGCCGTCCGCCGTGTGCTGTGTGTGCCGTGTGTGCCGTGTGCCGTGTGCGTGTGCGTGTGCGTCGGCGTGTGCGTGTGTGTGGGCGTGTGCGTGTGCGTGTGCGTGTGCGTGTCCGTGCGCGTGCGCGTGCGCGTGCGTGTGCGTGTGCGTGTGGGTGTGCGTGTGCGTGTGCGTGTGTGTGTCTGTGTCCATGTCTGTGTCTGTGTCTGTGTCTGTGTCTGTGTCTGTGTCTGTCTCTGTGCCTGCTCCTGCGTCTGTGTCTGTATCAGTGCCTGTGTCTATGTCTGTGTCTGTCTCTGTGTCTATGCCTGTGTCTGTGTCTGTGTCTGTGTCTGTGTCTGTCTGTGTCTGTGTCTGTGTCTGTGTCTGTGTCTGTGTCTGTCTGTCTGTGTCTGTCTGTGTCTGTCTGTGTCTGTGTCTGTCTCTGTGTCTGTGTCTGTGTCTGTGTTGTGTCTGTGTCTGTGTCTGTGTCTGTGTCTGTGTCTGTGTCTGTGTCTGTGTCTGTGCCTGTGTCTGTGTCTGTGTCTGTGTCTGTGTCTGTGTCTGTCTGTGTCTGTCTGTGTCTGTGTCTGTCTCTGTGTCTGTGTCTGTGTTGTGTCTGTGTCTGTGTCTGTGTCTGTGTCTGTGTCTGTGTCTGTGTCTGTGTCTGTGTCTGTGCCTGTGTCTGTGTCTGTGTCTGTGTCTGTGTTGTGTCTCTGTCTGTGTCTGTGTCTGTGTCTGTCTGTGCCCGTGTCCGTGTCCGTGTCCGTGTCCGTGCCTGTGTCCGTGTCCGTGCCCGCGTCCGCGTCCGCTGTCTGCTGTCTGCTGTCTGCTGTCTGCTGTGTGCTGTATGCTGTTTGCCGTCTGCCGTCTGCCGTCTGCCGTCTGCCATCTGCCGCCCGCCGTCCGCCACCCGCCGCCCGCCGTCCGCCGCCCGCCGCCCGCAGCCCGCCGTCCGCCGTCCGCCGTCCGCAGCCCACCGTCCGCCGTCCTCCGTCCACCGTCCGATGTCCGCCGCCCGCCGTCCGCCGTCCGCCGTCCGCCGTCCGCCGTGTGCCGTCCGCCGTGTGCCGTCCGCCCTGTGCTGTGTGTGCCGTGTATGCCGTGTGCCGTGTGCGTGTGCGTGTGCGTCTGCGTGTGCGTGTGTGTGGGCGTGTGCGTGTGCGTGTGCGTGCGCGTGCGTGTGCGTGTGCTTGTGCGTGTGCGTGTGCGTGTGCGTGTGCGTGTGCGTGTGCGTGTGCGTGTGCGTGTGTGTGTCTGTGTCTGTGTCTGTGTCTGTGTCTGTGTCTGTGTCTGTGTCTGTGTCTGTCTCTGTGCCTGCTCCTGCGTCTGTGTCTGTATCAGTGCCTGTGTCTATGTCTGTGTCTGTGTCTGTGTCTATGCCTGTGTCTGTGTCTGTGTCTGTCTCTGTGTCTGTGTCTGTGTCTGTGTCTGTGTCTGTGTCTGTGTCTGTGTCTGTGTCTGTGCTTGTGCCTGTGGCTATGTCTCTGTCTGTGCCTGAATGGAACGTGCATGGTACGAATTCCGTTCGGCATAATTAAAGTTATCCCGTGCTCGCCTGGATACGGTTGGTTCTAATTATGAAATGATCCTGGTATAAATTGCTCTGGGTATGAGTCGCCTTGGATTTGAATAACACTGGATACTAATTGCCATAAGTATGAATGGTCTTAGGTATGAATGGCCTTGGATATGAACGTGATGACCATAGATCGTCCTAAATGTGAATCGTCCTGGCTATTAATGGTTCCAGGTATTAGGCGTCCGAGTATTAAGCGTCCCTCCATTCAATAAACGTCACAGACCCTTTAATTAAAATTAGTTTACGTTTCATTTAAGGTCAGATGATCTATAAAAGGGTTAAAAAAATGTCTAAAATAAATTTTGCGTCAGAGTTTTTTAAAATAAATCTGCTCACCAAATTACAGAAACGAAATAGAAGTCATTTACAAGTTATCAAAGAAAAACGGTTTCTATTTCTAAACTGTACCACCTGGTATTTGAAAGCTAAGCGCTATAGGATTCTTTTTCATTTTACGAGAAATACTACATAGCGCCGTCGAAACACTACCGTGCGGAGTAACTAGAAAATGGCTATTCATTAATAGTAATGAATACTTTTGCTTAAACCTCTAACAATCGACCTAGACGTTTGGTTTTGGTGAGATGTACTAATATGTTTGCAAGTTCGTAAATAACGTTGACTAGAAAAACCCTTTCAGTTGAACACTATTTTCGTTCATACGGTTTAGGTAGACAAAATCACTTAAGCGAACAAGTTTCGGAGCATTTCAATAAACATGCACCATTTAATGGTATTGCACTGAACGTAATAACCAAATTTATAAGAACTTGATGTGTGCTACTCCAAGGAAAAGGTAAAGCTGGACGACAAAAAAAAACGACAGTTACCAACGAAAATCCCAAGGTATATTCAATCAAATTATGGATTCACCACGTGGTAGTTGACGCAGATTTGCTGCAAAATTGAACATGAATAGGACTCTTCAAGAGTAACTTCCAAATACTTGTTTCTACGTTATTCAGACGACCCAACAATTGCAAGAATTGAATACTGTCAGTAACATCTGGTATAGTGACGAACGTCATTTTCATTTGTGGAGTCAGTAAATAGGCGTAGCACAAGATTTTTAGCTTTCCAACAACCAGAAGAGGTGCAAAACATACTGTTGCATAGTTAAAAATTAAACCGTTTGTTGCGCATTTTCTGGACGACAAATTTCATTGAGGAAATCGGAAGACCAACAACTGTTAATCAAGAGCGCTATACTACTCAAGTTCTCACACTGTTTGTAGATAGTCTGCCGAGCTTTTGCAGATTAGGAAACTTACCCTTCAGTGCCCAATTATTTCAGTCTGATGGGCTAGGTGCTACACAGCACAGGCTAGCCTTTCTGTGGGAAGCGTTTGTAATGTGATTTCACGTTTCACCGATTTTCCTTTTCCCTCTCACTCTTCCAGACTAAACATCATTGGATGCATTTGCTTGGGGTGTGCTGAACGTATGAGTTTTCTGAGATAGCACTTCATCTAAAAAACAGCAGTTAAAAGAGAAAATTATACAAGTGATACGACAGATGCAACAGCCCATTTTCAAAAATGACCACACATGTGCAAGAACGATACGAACTCTGTCCAACGTAATGGAGGACAGTTAGAACGCGTTATTCGTAAAGCTAAGACTTAACTGTTTAAGTGAAAAAAGTTTAAAATTTTCAGTACTATAAATTACGAATTACAGTACAAACTTCAGTTTATTCTAAGTTGTAGCAACGACTTATTTTTAGAACTGAAAGTTATAAAACCCCACACCACCGATTAATAGCACTGTATTAGCGGACCGGCAATTGATGGGGTGAAGAAACCCCACAGATATCGGACGGCAACTATCGCACTTCGCAACATCTTTACCAGAAGAGCACCGAATTGTTCATAGTCAAACTACCCTTCCAAAGGCTGGTGCGTGCAACATAATCTTTGATATTAAGTAAAAGGTGCTAGAAAATGCCTCCTTACAATGCATTGCACTTAAAGTGAGCTGGATTGTGAAAAAAGTTAGTTAAATAAACTTCACTTAAAAAAAATCTAACACTATACAATCGATTCTAGGGAGAAACATTTTAAACCTCAAGAAAAACGAGTAAAAGAATTATCAATCGTTGCTATATATAGCTTTTACATGATCTCCACTAAAATATCACAATCTTTTTTCCAAGGATGAGTTTAAAAAGCGAACAAATTGTAGTTACCATGTTTTAATGTTTAATGTGTCAGTGCGGTTTTAAAGTAAATACAAATTTAAGTGTATTTTGAATTTCAAAACAGGTTTATGAACCGATTGAAATGTGATTTGCATTATTGGGAGTAACGTGTTTAATCCTTTTTGTTATTTTATGCACATATATAAACAGACCTTTAGAATATAAAAAGTACATCCTTTAAAATTACTGTAAACCTGTCCGTCAAAGACTATTTTTGTTAGACATTATTTAAATCTGGCTACTGTAGGTGTATTTTTTACATCAATTTGAATTAAATATCGTAATAAGTGTAATAAATCAGAAGTTTATCCAATAGCTCATAAATGTTATTACTGACTACTATGATTTTTTAGATGACATTAGTTATGTAAAGCAGTACATTACTTTAATTTTAAGTTTTATTCTTACGAATAAAAAAAGTGTTTTTGCAGAATATTAAGAAAGGCGAGGTCGTGCGTTCATGCGTGCGCGAGTGTGTGCGTGTGCGTGTGCCTGTGCCTGTGACTGTGCGTGTGCGTGTGCGTGTGTGTGTATATGTGTATGTGTGCGTGTGTGCGCGTGCGCGTGTGCGTATGCGTGTGTGTACGTGTGCGTGTACGTGTATGTGTGCGTATGCGTGTATGCATGTTACCGTGTGTGGGCGTGGGTGAGGGTATGGTTGTGGGTGTGAGTGTGGGTGTGGGTGTGGATGTAGGTATGCGTGTGCGTGTGTTAGTGTGTGTGCCCGAGTTCGTGCTTGCGTGCGTACGTTCGTGCGTGCGTCCGTGGTGTGGGTGCGCGGTTGGGTGGGTAAGTAGATGGGTGGGTGAGCGGTTGTGTGTGAGTGTGTGCATGTGCGGGTGCGTGCGTGAGGGTGTGTGTGGGTGCGTGTGAGTGAGTATGGATGCGTGTGGCTGCATGTGGGTCGTGCGGGCAAATATGCGTCCGTGGCGCGCGCACGCGTGTCTGTCTTAGTTGCTTTGTGGTCGTACCACTCAAAACCGACAAAAGCGATTCATTTTAAATATTACATACTTTTGAGTTACATAAATGTCTTCTACACCCTACTGAAATAATTTAAATTTAGATGAGTTTAAAAGATCTACATATGTCAGCAATAATTTTCAGCGGAGACCAGATTAAGACTAGAAACGAATTACAAAAAATGTCAATTTTTATGAAAGAAGGAATACTTTTGAAAATCAAGCTGAAATTTTACAATAAGTGATTTTCATAATATTGTTGATTCATAAATAGTTGTAGGGTGATCAAATCCTCACAATTACGTGCAGATTTAATTATAACTATTAGGCTTGGTAGACTTAGCAATGACCAATGAGGCAAGAAATATGCGATATTACCATCTACCTTGGTTATTCTTGTTTATCATTATTTTGTATCGCACTGTATAAGTAAAGCAGGTTGTAGAACGTGTTGAGAGTGAATTTTTAAGGTATCGTATAATGTTCATAGAAGATAAATATTTCTCCGTTCAAAGTATTGATTTCGAACGAAAAATAAATGAAATATTTTCAATATAATAGAGATGATAGTTATTAACGTTCAATGTCGTAAAACATAATAATATTTTGTCGGGAACAACATACTACCTTCTAACACACGAAATGGGAATTTAGAAAAATGAAATAATTCTAATAACAATTTTTTAGGGTAAGTATGCAACCTCTTTTATAATAAGTTAATTATGAAAATAGGCAATATTATTAAAGCAATGCAATAAGCTTCGTCAAACAGACTTTTAAAACTTCATGTCAGATAGAGGTTAACAGACATCTAGGTACTAACTTAAAAACATTCCAAAGCCGTCCACTTCTATAAAAATATTTTGTTTGTAACAAACTATACGTTTGCAATAAATTTTACGTTTATTTAGGCAACTTAACATGCAATGTGTGCAGCGTGTGTTGCATATCATACTTGCATAAAAACATGCATTTAATTATTTTAATTAGCACTCGTACGCATATCGTTTGCACATTCAGTTTCAGACATGTTCATGCGCAAACACCCTTTGAGAGCATCGTTTTTTTTTGCGATACTGAAAGGTAGTAGAGCATCCATTTTTACTCTGTTAAATATTTTTTATTAAAAGTGCTATAAATTTTATGGTGATTTATTTGAAGTTATTTTACAATGTTTGAGACGTTTACATTTCAGGCACTTTTTTACTTTCACGTATACTATTTATTTTTTACTTTAACTTCACCTTTATTGTCACCTTTCACACGTATCCATATCCACTCAATTAATTATTTTACCGTTAATCCAATTTACGGTATTAGTACGATTAGTCAAGAGTGATACAATCACCTGCGTTAATGGGAAGTGGAATTATAAAACCCCTTAATCCTGCAAATTTATTCATTTGGGAATTATAAAGCATACAAACCCTGATTTATTTCAGACCTGAAGTAATATTACGCAACAGTTTCCAAAACGCTGACCCATCGTGTAGCCATTTCGTTATCTACAGTATGACCAAGAATAATTTATTCCGATTCCATTTATAGGTTATAGCGTTATTAACATTAGCATTAAGATATTTCTGTCTATAATTAAATATAGGTTGTGTAATAAAATTTGTTATTGTAGAAACTTTCTTTTAACTTTATTGTATAATGGTTTACTTGTTTATTCCATATTTAAAAACAAGTTGGCGCCCGAGTATGTAACTACTAGTTTCAGGAAGAAGCCACCCCGATTTTAAAGCGAACATATCTAGGTACATGTAAATATTCTTTGGTTGATAAGGTAAATCGATAATTTTATGAACCTGGCCCGCTTTAATCTACGACTGAGCATAACGCACAAAATCTTCTAGATATTACCCAAACTGTTAAGTAGCTAAAATTTGTAGCCATGGGTGTAGAAGTATACTTATGGAACCTAAAGGTTGTACACGCTTTATATTGAGAAACTTACAAAGAAAAATTATGTAAAATTTTCTTTAAAAAATATGTATATACATTTTATTATACCATGAATCATTATTAAGATATTGAAAAAATTTAAACTAACACTTAAATGTTTTTTTTTGCCGCTAAACTACGCGTCGTATCAAAAATTGCAAAGAATATAATTAATCTGTATAATTAAGGTCTATATATTGATATTTTTATATTTTGAGATATACAGCTCCTAATGCCCCCCCCCCCCGACGCTAAATTTCATGTAATTCTAAGCAGCTTCAGGACAAATGAAAACAAGTTTAAATACAAAATTTCAAATACGTACGTGTTTTCGTTCTGGAGTTATCGTGGATGTTAACATTCACCCAAACATCCACATACGCACGCACGCACGCGCACGCACACACACATGCAGGCACACACGCACACAAACACAAACACACACACACACACACATATACATATACATACACATACACACACACACACACACACACACACACACACACACGCGCGCGCACACGCACACACCCAAGAACACGCACACGCACGCGCACTACAACACACACACACACACGCACACGCACACGCTCACGCATACGCACACGCATACGCGCGAGCGGACCGCTGTACCGGGAACCGCGGATATGAGTTCTACTGAATAGGGGTGAAATTTACTCAAGTAAACCGTCTTAATATTTTGAAAAAATTATGTTACGTTTTTTTAAATTTAGATAATTATCCATTGTAGAAATAGAGAGTTTGACAGAAATTGTTCACTGTATACAGATATGTAAAAATAATTAGGCTTTTCCATGTAAAGATTTAACACTTTTTGCAGTTTTGATATTGATAGAAACAGTTTTTTCGAATACTCTGTATAAAAATGTCTCCCCGCCCGATTCAACATTAGTATACTACCAAACTACATTCTAAATTATTTTGAAAATAGAGACTGTTACAAATTTATGTGGAAAATATAAGTTGTGTTTTTATAAATGGAACACCCTGTATCTTAAAGCAGTTTTCAACTTTCCTGGTAAGTTTAGACTACAGTAAATCCTTTGATACCATCGATCACCCTACATTATTGCAAATACTATAGTTTGTAGGACTGGGGCGCGATGGAAAACAGAAAATTATGTATCAAGTAGGCAACAAATTGTTATGGTTAATAATCTTCAACTTCAACCCCCCTGTCAATAAACCGCGGTGTCACGCACTGCTCTATTCTGGGACCTTTACTATTCTCTGTTTTCTTAAAACAAACCAATAATGGCGAATATCATATTTACGCTGATAACAGGCAATTATACCGCTCTGATTGGAAAGTTATTGAGAATGAAATCAATTTCTACTTAGATTACGCGTTATATCGCCTCAGGTTATACTCAACTCAAGCGGCTATACCTGCATAGAATTTACTTAAATGTAAGAACTACATTGAAATTGTGTAATACATTGGTCTTGTCCAACTTCAACTATGGATCTCCAATTTATCATTCTGCAATTGATAATACAACTGCCGAGCGCATACAAAAAGTATAAAAAGCGTGTTTAAGATTTTTGTATGGAATAAGGAAGCATGAACGTGTAACTCACAAGTTGGCAGATTCTGGATGGTGGTCAATGATCAACAGAAGAGTTGTTCAATGCCAAGTGTTGTACCATAAAATTTTAATGTTTAAAACGCCTTCCTACTTATACAAAAAATAAAATTCAGAACAGACGTACATAATGTTAACACTAGGCTTAGAGGTCGTAGCATCAAACATCTCGGTTAAGTGCTCATTTTGCTACCAAATCTACTGTATGTACAATAATCTACGCTATGAATTGAAAGATAGCTCGGTTGCTGCTTTTAAGCACAAGCTCATTAAGTTGATGTTGCGGAGGCAGGTTTATTGATAGTTTATTATTAGTATTTTTGTTTCTCACATATCTCCTCTTGTAGTTTGTTGTTTTGATTTTATTTTTACTTATTGTATTTGTATATTATTGTGTAATACAACCAAAGTAGTTGAATCGTTCACGCACACCACAGTTTCATAGCAGAACTTCTTTCCTTTCTCATTGTTCACTTCGTATACCATACTCCTGAGTTGTAAGAATAGATTATCTAAATGTACTCATTGCATCCAGCGTTAGATGCAATATTAGAAGGTATCTCCTACCTATCTGAATCTCGCGTTGTGATTAAAGTACGATTAAATTTAGTATATCTGTATTGTGCCTTAGGTACCCAATGTATTAATGTCCTACTTTAATAAATCGCCTTATTATTATTATTATTAATTGAATTTAAAAAAATAATAAATCAATGTTGTAAAAGATTCTGTATACCTAAATGTAGAACGTTATTGAACGTTATTTGAAAATGTTAGATTTTTTTACAACTTCATATTATTAAAATGAACATATCATATTAAACAGAAATTTACTTATACGAATTTAGATATAATTTATTAGTTTAAATGAAACACCCTATATTTTAATGCAGTATTGAATTTTAGTGGTAAGTCAACTTTGTTAAAGGTTCATTACACCCAAGTCTATTCTTTTTTGACATATAACATATTTTTTAAATATTAGATTATTTTTTTAAATTTTATTGAAATAAGCAGATGTAATATTTTCAAGACTTCCAAATGGTATGGTTGCTTCTTACAAATGTTCCTACAGAACATTTTTTAATATTCATATTTCTCATATCAAACTAATACAACCTTGTTAATTGAAATGGAACATCATATATTTTTTGTAAGATTATTTTGACGCACCGTGTATATGCAAGCCCTGTGTTAACGTGTGCAACGTATTTTCATATATAATACCACTAGAGAAAAAATTTTGTCGGCAAAATTTGCGATGGTGTTGCGTTATATAGTGATTTTGGTGAATTTTTTTATTGTATCCTCGGTTTAGTTATTCCGAGCATAAGTGTGTGGCTTGACCATTTCGCGAATGACATTTGCAACAAAACCACGAGCCGTCAGGCGAGTGGTTTTGGTAAATGTCATGAGCAAAATTGCCTCAAAGCAACACACTTGAATATTATCACCATCGAAAATTTTGCAGACATAAATTTTTTCTCGAGTGGTATTCGACATGACTATTTCACGAGGCAAATTAAAATTACACAAATATTTTAATATTTTGTTGTTTCGTTAATTGCTTGCTCTATTTCAGTAATCGAACTACACCCAAATCTATTCTCCCATCGTATAATTTAACTAAAACAAGTAAAGCCACGCGCTGTCAATTTGACAATTTTTTATTACAAAGCATACTTAAAATATTTTATAAACGTCAAAATTTTATCACTTATCAATACCAACTTGTAGGTTTTGCCAAATTTTATCAAGTAACGTGTTTTGTCGCTGAAATACGTCCGTTACTATGGCGATTTCCTAAGTAAAATGTTAACGAGTGAAATAGTCAATGTAAATGAAGCGAGTTTGAATGAGAATTTTTTTTTGTGTATGCAGAATGTAAATTGGTGTAAATGCTACGCCGGTGGAATTAAAAAAAAATATTACAAATGTTCAATGCGATTGCCATCTTCTTGAATGTATAATATTATTCTTTCATTAAATGAAGGCCTTACAATCTACAATATGCTTGGAGTGATTGTCACAAATGAATTTCTTATTCTTCTTTGCATGTTGTTGGCCGTTCGGTGCACTAAGATAAACTAAGTTTTTAACATATCCCTACAAAAAGCAACCAGTTGGTACACCAATTGAGTACTTTTTGTATGTATTTTTTAGAAAAATGTCATTAAACGCAGTATAACAAGAATGTTTATTTGACTACAGCCACCTTAGTGAAACTATTATTTATGTGACTCATTCAAGCTTTAGGTTGTAACGTCAAATCAATTGATACTTCCAGTTCTATTATATCGAGATTTGTGTAACAATTCGTAATATGCATGTTTGTTTCAATAAAATAAATTGTATTATTTCAGACACAACATTTAGGTTTTTAAGTAAAATAAAGTTGAACAAATTTCATTTAAATTAATAAAGTTGTAGCAAATTGATAAAAAAAACTATAAATTATAGTAGAGGATGCCCTATGTAATATTTAAAGGATACAAATATCAAATTTGGAAGTTTACAAGTTATTGTATCTATTTTATTATAAGTTTTGTTATGAACGAATAAGTTTTTAATTTATTGTCTCTATGTTTGAGTTTCTGTTTAACTTTAATGTGGGTTTCTGTAATAACATAGGATTTAATAATTCGTAAAAGGAAAGCATAAACAAGCAAAAAACGTTCTGTTGGTTTCAATAAATTACAATTTTAAAAATAACCTAACATTTTCAAAACAATTATGTCAAAAACGGCTACACTTGGGTATAGAGAATAATTAACAAAGTTGGTTTATTTTTTAGTAAAATTCAAAATTGGATTAAAATAAAGAATGTTCCATTTAAATGAACAAAATTATAGCAAACTGATGAAAGGGAACTATACACCACAGTAGACAACACCTTGTGTAAATTTTGGAAGATATAAATTCAAAAAACCATTATAGCTAACTTTGTATAGGTATCGATTTAATGTGCATTGGTTTCAATAATGAAAGATTTTTAAGAATATCTATTTTCAAAGAAAGTGTTGTATCTCAATAACAATTACTTTTAGGTATAGAGAACCTTTAGCAAAGTTGTAAAATTGTGTTTACGTGCAATATATATATATATATATATATATATATATATATATATATATATATATATATATATATATATATATATATATATATATATATACCGGATAGAGATCACTTTCCGGCTGCCATTTTTAATTTATCTATAGATTTAAATGAAACTTGGCAGGGTTGTTACTCTAACCAAACGTCATTTTTGGAATTTTTGACAAGCATTTCCGACTTCCGGTTTCACTGGAAATGGCCTTAACTTTTGATTTTAAATGACAGCCCCTGTATATTTTTTGTTTTCGGATTCTGGAGGTCATTTTACGGCCGATTACGTAATATTTAAGTCGATGTTTTTCCAAATGGTCTTCCAGAGTGCCATGACCATCTTAAAATCATTCTACATACTTAACTCACTTCCAGAAAAATGCAAACTCACTTTTATCTTTGTTAACTTTTTACTAGAACGTTATAAACATTATTTTGCCGTAGCTCAAAAAAATTAAATGGAAGCATACCACTTTTATAAAACTACTAAATGCAGTATTTTAAAACGAATTTAATGACGTATAACACGTTTGTCATTTTTACCCATTTTCGATTTAAAACATTTTTATTTTATATTTACGTCTTACTCATTAATAAAATACACTTCCTATGTCACAGCACATCAGAGTTGCCAAGAAAACAATAGGTGGCTAGGTTGCCATGGAAACACTATGGTAAATTTAAAAGTTTGACAGGTAATAATAAAGGTTGTTGTTTATTAACATAAATCTAATATTTTACTTAAAAATTAAACTAAAGTTTGTACTTAGTTTAATTATAAAATTAACAAAAAGTTTACCAAGAGTGAGCAGGTTGATACACTTATTATGTATGGACATTGTGCCAAAATGCAGCGGAAACCGAACGAGTTTATCGGCAAGAATATCCTGAGCGTCTTCATCGTCCTACAAGACAATAAATTATCTACCTTATAAGAAACTCTGATTGCTGTGACATAGGAAATGTATGCAAGCCCTGTGTTAACGTGTGCAACGTATTTTCATATATAATACCACTAGAGAAAAATTTTGTCGGCAAAATTTGCGATGGTGTTGCGTTATATAGTGATTTTGGTGAATTTTTTATTGTATCCTCGGTTTAGTTATTCCGAGCATAATGTGTGGCTTGACCATTTCGCGAATGACATTTGCAACAAAACCACGAGCCGTCAGGCGAGTGGTTTATAAATGTCATGAGCAAAATACCTCAAAGCAACACACTTGAATATTATCACCATCGAAAATTTTGCAGACATAAATTTTTTCTCGAGTGGTATTCGACATGACTATTACACGAGACAAATTAAAATTACACACATATTTTAATATTTTGTTTCGTTAATTGCTTGCTCTATTTCAGTAATCGAACTACACCCAAATCTATTCTCCATCGTATAATTTAACTAAAACAAGTAAAGCCACGCGCTGTCAATTTGACAATTTTCTATTACAAAGCATAC
The DNA here is from genome assembly GCA_036346205.1 of Vesta saturnalis. NCBI lineage: Eukaryota > Metazoa > Arthropoda > Insecta > Coleoptera > Lampyridae > Vesta > Vesta saturnalis. Next base: position 285,676 of record JARFJB010001393.1, on the reverse strand, counting down.
TTAAAACATTTTATAAACGTCAAAATTTTATCACTTATCAATACCAACTTGTAGTTTTTGCCAAATTTTATCAAGTAACGTGTTTTGTCGCTGAAATACGTCCGTTACTATGGCGATTTCCTAAGTAAAATGTTAACGAGTGAAATAGTCAATGTAAATGAAGCGAGTTTGAATGAGAATTTTTTTTTGTGTATGCAGAATGTAAATTGGTGTAAATGCTACGCCGGTGGAATTAAAAAAATATTACAAATGTTCAATGCGATTGCCATCTTCTTGAATGTATAATATTATTCTTTCATTAAATGAAGGCCTTACAATCTACAATATGCTTGGAGTGATTGTCACAAATGAATTTCTTATTCTTCTTTGCATGTTGTTGGCCGTTCGGTGCACTAAGATAAACTAAGTTTTTTTTTTTTTTTTTTTTTTTTTTTTTTTTTTTTTTTTTTTTTTTTTTTTTTTTTTTTTTTTTTTTTTTTTTTTTTTTTTTTTTTTTTTTTTTTTTTTTTTTTTTTTTTTTTTTTTTTTTTTTTTTTTTTTTTTTTTTTTTTTTTTTTTTTTTTTTTTTTTTTTTTTTTTTTTTTTTTTTTTTTTTTTTTTTTTTTTTTTTTTTTTTTTTTTTTTTTTTTTTTTTTTTTTTTTTTTTTTTTTTTTTTTTTTTTTTTTTTTTTTTTTTTTTTTTTTGGGGGGGGGGGGGGGGGGGGGGGGGGGGGGGGGGGGGGGGGGGGGGGGGGGGGGGGGGGGGGGGGGGGGGGGGGGGGGGGGGGGGGGGGGGGGGGGGGGGGGGGGGGGAAAGTGTTGTATCTCAATAACAATTACTTTTAGGTATAGAGAACCTTTAGCAAAGTTGTAAAATTGTGTTTACGTGCAATATATATATATATATATATATATATATATATATATATATATATATATATATATATATATATATATATATATATACCGGATGCCCAAGAGATCACTTTCCGGCTGCCGTTTTTTAATTTATCTATCGATTTAAATGAAACTTGGCAGGGTTGTTACTCTAACCAAACGTCATTTTTAAGAATTTTTTACAAGCATTTCCGACTTCCGGTTTCATCGGAAATGACCTTAACTTTTGAGTTTTAAATGACAGCCCAAGTATATTTTTTGTTTTTCGGATTCTGGAGGTCATTTTACGGCCGATTACGTAATATTTAAGTCGATGTTTTTCCAAATGGTCATCCAGAGTGCCATGACCATCTTAAAATCATTCTACATACTTAACTCACTTCCAGAAAAATGCAAACTCACTTTTATCTTTGTTAACTTTTTTACTAGAACGTTATAAACATTATTTTTGCCGTAGCTCAAAAAAATTAAATGGAAGCATACCACTTTTATAAAACTACTAAATGCAGTATTTTAAAACGAATTTAATGACGTATAACACGTTTTGTCATTTTTACCCATTTTCGATTTAAAACATTTTTATTTTTATATTTACGTCTTACTCATTAATAAAATACACTTCCTATGTCACAGCACATCAGAGTTGCCAAGAAAACAATAGTTGGCTAGGTTGCCATGGAAACACTATGGTAAATTTAAAAGTTTGACAGGTAATAATAAAGGTTGTTGTTTATTAACATAAATCTAATATTTTACTTAAAAATTAAACTAAAGTTTGTACTTAGTTTAATTATAAAATTAACAAAAATGTTTACCAAGAGTGAGCAGGTTGATATACTTATTATGTATGGACATTGTGCCAAAAATGCAGCGGAAACCGAACGAGTTTATCGGCAAGAATATCCTGAGCGTCTTCATCTCCTACAAGACAATAAATTATCTACCTTATAAGAAACGTCTGATGTTGTGACAAGGAATGTATTGTCGACTTAATAGAAATAATAATAAATAAAATGTTTAAATCGAAACATGCGCGATAAAATGATAAATTATATCATATAAATTATATGAATATACTGCATTATAGTATATATAAATATATATATCATTTAATTTTTGACTGCATAATAATGTTTATAATCGTTCTAACAAATTAACAAAGATAAAAGTGAATTTGCATTTTCTAAGTGAGTTAAGTATGTAGAATGATTTTAAGATGGTCATGGCACTCTGGATGAAAAATAAAATTCAATTTTAAAATTACATTTTGAAAAAATCGATTTAAATATTACGAATCGCAAAATGATAAATCGAAAAACAAAAATATACAAATGTCATTTAAAATCAAAGTTAAGGTCATTTCGATGAAACCGGAAGTCAAATGCTTATAAAATTCTTAAAATGACGTTTGGTTAATAACAACTGCAAGTTTCATTTAAATCGATAGATAAATAAAAATGCACAAGTGATCTCGTCAGTATATACAGTGACACAGATAAAGTCCGTAACATATGAAATTTTTTATTAATGACTTTAGGTGAAATTTGACTTTGACGTCAGTTTGTGCTTGGAATTAGATCCAAAATTATATAGAAAATTTCAACCTGTTGCTCTTGGGTATCTGTCAAATTTGACATTTAAAAAAATTAATGACCAAAAAATTTGAAAAAGTTGTTTCTTTTTTAATTCTAAGTACGTATACCAATTTTCAGACACCTAGGTTAAAATTGATTTTTTGGCAATTCTTGACCATGCCAAAATAAAAGCAAAAATGGATGCCAGTCCATTTGTTAACAAAATGTTTAGCTGATGGCAATAAATTCATTTAAATTTATCGATCCAATTATTAGCTTTTAAGGAAAAACAAAATTTGGATGTAAAAAATTGACCTTCAGTGATGTAAAGTTTAAATAACTCTCCCATTTTTTTCAAGTTACATCATTGCTATATCATTATAAATCCTAAACACATTCTGAAAATTTAGTGATGCTTTAAAATAGCCCTCGCTATTGCAAAACGTTAAATTTGATCAGAAATCATAAAGGGGAAAGAAGGCACCAAAATTTTTACAAGTAGGCTATGAAAAACAAAGGTTTATGTCATTTTTGCATTTTAGAACTCGTAATCTCCAGTGTTTTGTATTTAGCATTAAGACACATACTTTTTATAACATGTATTAAATAATTATACAAAACAAAACAATTTAGAACAAGAAAATATTACTGGCAATGATGACAACAAGGAACGAATTAAAACAACAAACACGAACTACATCTCTGTATGACGGCCTTTATGCTCTATGCAGACGGCCTTTATGCTCTATGCAGACGATAGTCTTAATGTTGGCACAACAGTTTCTAATTGTCTCTTTCAAATGCTCTAAGTTTACAAATGGTCTATGCTTATAGACATTTTGTTTAAGGTAACCCCACAAAAAAAGCCCAGGGGTGTCATATCTGGGGACGTAGATGGCCAATAATTGTCACGATCTCGCTCTTTAACTATCCCACGAAAAATTTGATTCAAGCCGTGTTTAACCTCGTTCGTTTGGTGTATTGGCGCTCCATAGAGCTGATACCACAAATCGTTTCTAGTAAGTAAAGGTAAATTGTCTAAAAAGTCACTTATTTAATTTTCCAAAAAGTGGAGATATCTTTCTCCCGCTAAATTCTCCCTGAAGAAGAATGGTCCAACTAATCGATTGTTCAATATACCACATCAAACGTTTATTTTAAAAGAATATTGGTCGCGACTTATAGAATAATAGCATAACATAATAATCGCGACAGCGCGATATGATATTGCTATATATATATATATATATATATATATATATATATATATATATATATATATATATATATATATATATATATATATATATATATATTTACTGTTAATGTGATATCTTAACTTAACCTTCACGCTAATCCTTTGCGGGGTAGGTATTCTTCATTCACAATATTTCTCCATGCTTTCCTATCTCCGCATACCTCCCTAGCTCCAGCAAGGTTCATACATTGTCTCTGACATGCCCTTTTATTTTTAAAACTCCTTATCTTTCTTTCCTTTATCATACATTCTACTGCATCAGTCAAGTTTTACGCGGCCTACCAGAGCCGGTATTTCCTCTAACCTGACCTACATATATTTTCTTGGTTAATCTTGCGTTGTTCATTCTCTCAATGTGACCAAACCAAGGTAATGTACTACTTTTTATCTATCCATAATCGTCTTTTCCTCTTCTCCTTATGCATTCAATCTTTATCTTGTCCCTTCTCGTTTTACCACATGCGCTTCTCAGGAATCACATACCCTCGGCATTTATTTTTCTTTTGTGATTCTTTTGAGATACTCATGCCTCACTTCCATACAGTACTGATGGGACAAACACGCCATTATAGATTGCTCGTTTCGCAGCTAGGCTCATTCCTTCGTTTCTCATTATCGTCCACATACTTCCAATCACTGTCCTTCCAGTACTGACCCTTCGTCCAATCTCGCCCTCCATTGTACCATCTGCAGTAAACATTCTACCCAGATATACCAGCTCGTCCACTTGCTCCACAATTTCATCTTGCAGGGCAAATACTCTACTCTCCTTTCCACCTTCCCGATTGAACACCACAATCTTTGTTTTGTTCACGGTTACCTTTAGGTCCATGCTCTCACAGACTGTACCAAACTTACTCAGAGCGGTTTGTAGCTCATCCGCACTGTGAATTAATAATACTGTGTCATCTGCATGCACTAGAAGTCGTACATTTACGTCACCAACCATTACACCATTTGTATCGGTACATTCTTGTCTAACACATTTATCCACGTATACATTGAACAACCACGGTGACATCACACAGCCTTGTCGCATTCCTTGCTGAATATTAAAGTATTCACGCACACCTCCTCTCACCCTAACATATGCCCGACTACCGTTGTATATTGCCCTTATTCCATCTATGACCTTCATTTACGCCGTATATATTTAATATTTCCCACAGCTTCTTCCAATTCACTTTGTCGTAGGATTACTCCAGATGTTCAAACGCACAGTACAGCTTCCTTTTTTGACCCTTAATCACCTTTCCATCACCTGCTGGAGAGCAACCATCTGATCCACACATCCTCTCCCTGGCATGAAGCCACCCTGCACGTCCCAAATTTTAGTTTGTGTAGTTTCTCGTACTCTATCAATCAGAATTCTTCCAAATACTTTACCAGGCACGCTGAGCAAACTTATCCCTATGTAGTTCCTGCAATCACTCTTGTTCCCCTTACCCTTATACAGTGATTCAATGATCGCGCTCTTCCAATCACTCCTCAGTTTCATTGACCATTCCTACATTCCATTCCTTCATCTTATTTTCACCCTGTACAGTTTCAATATTCTTCCACATTCTTCTTCACACTTCCCATTTCTGCTATTTCAACCCTGCAGCTTTTTTCCACGTTTAAATATTCTTGCCATTTCCAGAAGAGTTTTTTGTTTTCCTCAAAATCATTCTGCATTTTCTCTCCTTCCACAGCCATCACTTCGCTTTTTTGTTTCTTAATTTGTACACCTGATACAATCGCTTTGTCTCAATCTCATTTTTTGCAGCAATCATTGCCATGTACGCCCATTTTTCCTTACATACAGCATTTTTACCGACTCATTCCACCAAGCACATTTTTTCTGTCTACCTACAGTCGCCCTTCCACATATCCGCACGGCACAATTGACAACACAGTTTTTCAAGCTGATCCATGCACTTTCAACGTCAGTGTCTTTTATTTGTTCGTTCCACACTATTTCATTCATATTCAACTCTTTACTCACAGCATCTGCGTATTTCATTCTCGTACCATTATCTACTATTTTGTCAACCCTAATTTTGGACGTTCGCACTACGTTTGCTTTCCTTATCCAGACCCACTTTTGCTCTAAACACTCTCTCGATATAACCAAAAAGTGGGCCGATCCACACTCCGATCTGAGCATTACTTTTGTGTCTTTCACCAGGTTTTTAAGCCGTTCATCATACACTATCAAGTCTATCATACTTTTAGATTCACCTTTTTGTCATGTATACATATGCACATTTTTATGTTTAAACCGCGTATTGGATACAAACAGGCTTCACTCCACACATTCACCAGGCGTTCACCATTCTCATTGACTCTTTGGTCTCCGAACTTTCGTAGAACGTGTTCAGTATGTCCTTTCTGTACACCTACCCATCAGTTCATATCTCACTCATCACTCTTTCGTTTGGCTTACATATGTTCAACACGTTCTCTACTTCATTCCAGAGGTTCTTACGCTCCTGATATCTTTCTCCATTTACCGGTGCATAGCATGCAATAAGAAAAATTCTTCGAAACTCCACTTTTATTCTAACCCATATTATCCGGGGAGATACCAATTCGTACTGTTTAACACATCTTTTCGCTCTTTCACTTACGATCACCCCAACTCCTTTTGCGCCATGCACTTCAGTCTCAATACCTGACCATAGTGCTAGGCTGCTATCCTCCATCTCCACAGCAACCTTTCTTTTGCTCTTTGTCTCCGATACACACAGAATATCAAGGCATCTTTCGTACATTACATTCACAATTTCAAATTCATTACCATGCATACCTCTAACATTCCACGAACCTACTAGCCACTCATTCCTTGCACAGTCGTCAGCAACGGGGCCTGTATGTTTCGGCCTTGACCGTTCCATGTAGCGAAGTTGATCCGAGCCAAATGTATTGTTCTTTTGACTAATACGATAGTGAGCGGACCGGTTACTGGTCAAATCGTGCCCTGGACGCTGTAGAATTTCTAATAACGGCATCGTCCTACTACCGGACAATTATTTGTCTACTGCCTTGATACATAAGGAAGTCAGGAGTAGAAATATAGACAGAGACAAGAAAGATATAAATAATAGTGTATGCTTAATGTATGGATATCTAAATGTACATATATACATATACATTTTTCACTTACATACTCCTCAATCACGTCACGTTTCAAACAGATTGCTCCCTCCTGGATCTCGCGCCTGTCACCGGATGCTGTTATTTATTTAAGACCAAATGATACAATTATTTTTAATTTAGCTTTCCGAGTTATAATTATTTCTTTGTTATTTAATTTAATATGTGTTTATCAAATCTGTTTTATTATTGTCGCGAACTGTGACAACTTAAACGATTCCATCCTCTAAGTTTCTTTTTTTTTATTCAATTGAAGTGTAACTAATAATAATAATGGTCCCATTGGCTCTCCGGACATTAATTATTTACTTTTAGGATTCATTAATTACAAATAAGATCAAACATAGTAACAAAGGAAAAATATTGTATAAGACAATATGTAACACACTGTTATAATTAAACTTAGAATCACATATAGTACCAAAATCAAAAATTGGATCAACCTTTAAATTTGAAAAAAAATGTTCAAAAACTTACCACTTAATACGGATCTGCCTTGTATAGTCACATCTCTTGTATTTTTATTTGACAAAATTCTACTGTTTAAATTATTATTATTTTTGTTTATTAGTAATATTCAAAGCGATAAAATCTATTCAGTACCTTCCTACTTGTATTTAGTTTAGATTTTTCCCTAACGCGACTTGCTCTCATTTATTTGAGAAAAGAAATTGTTTAATTACTTCCATTTAGAATTTCGATTACAAATTAAAGCCAGTTACGTTAATGTGATTAATGTGCTATTATGTATAATCACCGGTTATTTTATAAAATAACCAAACATACTGCTTAGTGTGACAAATTTAAAATAATTTATCACTTTAACCGGTTATTTTATAAAATATCCAAGGTGGGCAGCTAATGGGATTAATTTCATAGGATGTAATAAATTAACTAGTTATTATATATACTAAACAAACCACTGTGGATATTATGGATAATTGTAAAGACAAACCATTTTTTTTATTATCTTTTAATGGGAAAATAATAATAAAAAACCTTACCTACTTATTATTGTATGTACTGATTATACGAGAACTAAGTGTATTGAGTATTGAGTGTTGAGCATTGAGTATTGAGTATTTTTGTAAAGAATTTACAGATTAGCAAACAAACAAAAACAAAAAAAAAACTTTTTTTAAACAATTTTTATGTTCACCATTACATTCCAATCTAATTTATTTTCATTGCAAATATGCATCCGATTAGGTATTATTTATTCGAACAAGATAAACTGTCGTGGAATTTTGAATTACAAAGTACGACATTTTTTTTGTAGCTGCATTTTGACGATGCATTTTCCTTTAGGGTTGCATCTGTTAAACCTTTGACCACCTGCAATTGACAACTTCCTAACACACTCGCGAATTGAAGAAACCACATTGGAAACCTGCTCATTAGTTAGACCTCTTTACAAATGTTGAACTGATTCCTGGAATATTTTTGTGCCCAGGTTTCCTTCTTTGGTCCCAATCTAGTACAAGCCAGGCTGGTCATCCACTTCCAAAATAACTTCCAGAACGTTCTTGGTGTCACCCTTTCCTGTGTGGACATCTGCAACTCGAATTTTTACGATTTCCTCTACCTGGCCTTTTGGAAACTTTTTTACTGACATCTGTTTCATTTTTTTTTTGCTTGAGATTGTAGAGCAATTATGACTCTCTCTTTTTTATTTGATATCACTGATTTTACCAAGTACATCATCTTCCCTTGAACGGTTGCTGGAACAGGATGCTTCAACATTCTGAACACTTACAGGAATATCTGATTCAGAGTTTAAAATCGAATCATCTTGTTACATTTCCATTCTTAAGTTCGGCTCCTGCCGTTCTTCATTTTGAACCAACTCTTCTATTTCATCAACTGAGCTATCTCTAGAGTCTGTTAAGACTTCAAGATCTTCATAAGTTTGTAAGTTTGCTACAGCTTCACCTGAAAATGATGAAGTTGCAAGCCCGACCTTTGCTTCAACTTCAAACATTGCCTCATATGGGCTGTTTTTAATACCTTCATGACGACTTCTATTTTTGATGAATTGTACAAACCTAAAACCTTCCGACCAATGAGGCGTTTGATTTGTTTCTATTCAAGTTGTCAGTATGTTTTCTAAATACTGCATTGCGCGCTGAACCAACCCTTATGATTGCCTATGCTCGTGAAGAACCTTGTTGCAGAATTCTCGACCATTATCACTTTACAATATGCTAGGTGCACCTAAAGCAGTGTGAATATTGAGAAGGGTATGAGTCACTAGTACTGCTTTTTATTGGGCCCAGTTGTACAAATTTAGTGACCAAATTAATAACAAACTGGCCTGGAACATCGACTGTGATAGGTTCCCCTTCCAAAAAATTTTGTTCCCACTTTATTGCGTGGTCACAACATTTTTTCCATTCAGCAGCACTGAATCAAAAAGGTTATCACATGTTGAACATCTTTAATAGCGAATGGTACATTTTTCTGTGTCACATATTGTTTAAGATATGCCTATAATAACTCAATTGGATTTAAATCTGGGTGGTATGGCGGTAATCGCAAAATACTATGGCCATGTTGTGTTAACATTTCATCTATCTCGATCGTTTTAAGTGTTGGCTTATGGAGTTTAATAATATCTTATACAACGGACTTGAACATGTTATTGTCGAAGTAACTATTTTTAGACCTTAACCAGTCAGTCATAACTGATTTCCTGCTGTTGGAATTCGGTGCTTTATCGTTTTGGATATTATGATAATAAGCATTGTCAATTACTAGCACAAACTTTGGAGGCAAGTTAGGAATTAATTTTTGTAATAACCATTTTTGTAATTATCATAATTCATCTCGTGATGGTAATCTCCCGTTCTAGTACCAGACTTAAAAATAATTTAGCATTCGGAATGAATCCCGTCTCGTAGCCAGAATGAACAATAATTTGTCCTTGACCTTTTAATGTAGGCCTTTCTAATCCTTCATTGGAATTACGATTCCAACTAGTAGCCATGGCATGAGAACTGCGGATGTTATGTAAGTTGCATTCATATATATATATATATATATATATATATATATATATATATATATATACAGGGTGTCTGTGATAGGTTGGGAAATCTGGAAACTGGAGGTACTAGAGCCCAAAATATATCGATTGAACCGATTTTTGAATGAAACTCGGTATATGAGGGTTTTTTGGTATGAGCAATAAGATTCTGCCTTTAATTTTGGCCAGACTTGTAGAAGGCGCCACATACAGCATTATTTTAGTAAATAACCTGTCAGAAAATCTTTCCGCCACCCTGTATGTAATAATTGATCGAAAAATCTTAATCTCACATCCTTTCTCAACAAAAAATATGTACTTCTCAGGAGTGTTTACATTTAATAGTTTCTGAGATATTTGCCTTTAAACGTATCAATACATGTTGAATTCAGTGTACTACATATTTTTTTAACATAAACCAAGTTACTCTGAAAAACATCCGTATAGTGTTGCTATGGTTTCTAATGTTTATTATAAGATTACCTTCAGTGTCACTAATAATTATCAGTTAAAATTTTGTTCTAAACTTAAAACGTTATGGAGTATACGTTTGTTGAATAATGCTGATATGCATTTGATGTACGGATTGACCCGATTTAATGCTTTATAAGCTCAAAGATTAATAAAAAGATTCATACGTTACAAAAAAAAAATTACAGTTTCATTAGAAACTAGGACACAGATCCTGATCAGCCTATCCATCGGTCTGGATATACTCTATTCAAATGCTCTCTAACTAACAAGCTAAAATGGGGTGGAGCACCATCGTGCATAAATCACATGTTCATGTGGATTTGCAATGGAAGATCTTCTAACAGATTGAGTAATTGTTCTTCAAGAAATTCTAAATATCTTTGGTCATTTACTCTAGGTGGTAACTCAACAGGTCCTATTACATAATGTCCAATTATTCCTGCCCATAAATTAATTTGAAATTGCACTTGACGCCAGGTTTGTCTTATACCGTGAGGGTTTTTATCTGCATAAATGTGTAGATTATGCGAGTTGATGGGCCCGTCCCTACGAAATCCTGCTTCGTTCGAAAATAATATTAAGCCAGTAAATCCATTATCTTGGTTAAACCTCTCTAAGAGCCATGTAGAAAATTCTACTCTTGCAGTTTACTGTACACTTTGAAACCTGTAATTCGTGTACTATATTCCTAACACTAATTGTAGATTCTGCAGCGACAGCATCCCGACCATTTTCTTCCAATTCAACTGTACGTATGGTTCTGGGAACTCCAACATGTCGGCCCATATTTGGCATAAAACTACCTCCAAAAAGTTAATGTTAAATGTAAGTTCACATCCCTTTACTATTTAAGATAATAAAAGTTTCTTACCAGTTTCTCGTAACCGCTGACAATACGTAGGAAAGTCTTTGAATTGGGCAATTGTTTATTGGGAAATCTTTCGGCGTAAAATCTTCGAGCTCTTAAAGCATTAGATCGTGCAACCCATACATTAAATGCATCAGTATATTCGACAAGCGTATACTCCATAACGTTTTAAGTATCGAACAAAATTTTAACTGATAATTATTAGTGACACTGAAGGTAATCTTATAATAAACATTAGAAACCATAGCAACACTATGCGGATGTTTTTCAGAGTAACTTGATTTATGTTAAAAAATATGTAGTACAGTGAATTCAAATTGCATTGATATGTTTAAAAGCAAATATCTCAGAAACTATTAAATTTAAATACTCCTGACAAGCGTATACTCCATGACGTTTTAAGTTTAGAACAAAATTTTAACTGATAATAATCAGTGACACTGAAAGTAATCTTATAATAAATATTAGAAACCATAGCAACACTATACGGATGTTTTTCAGAGTAACTTGATTTATGTTAAAAAATATGTACAGTGAATTCAAATTGCATTGATACATTTAATAGCAAATATCTCAGAAACTGTTAAATTTGAACACTCATGACAAGTACACCTTTTTTTGTTGAGAAAAGATGAGAGATTAAGATTTTTCGATCAATTATAGCATACAGGGTGGCGCAAAGATTTTCTGACAGGTTATTTACTAAAACAATGCTGTATGTGGCGCTGTGTACAAGTCTGGCCAAAATTAAAGGCAGAATCTTAGTTCTCATACCAAAAAAACCCCCATATACCGAGTTTCATGCAAAATCTAAAAAACCTCTCAAGCAATAAGGAAAAATAGAAAATAAAATTACAACTTTGACACCCTGTATCTTTTTACCTATCAATATTTGGACTAAGGTATGTTCGATTCAATCAATATATTTTGGGCTCTAGTAGATCCAGTTTCAAGATTTCCCAACCGTTCACGGACACAGACACAGTATATATATATATATATATATATATATATATATATATATATATATATATATATATATATATATATATATATATATATATATATATATATATATAGGGTTTTCAAAGTTAAGTCTGCACTATTGCTAACTTTCTTATTAATGGAGCTACGAAGTCGGTTAAATTAGCAAAGTAGTGGGTTTTTTACGCTGATTACGATGGTGGAAAAAGAAAAACCATTGAAAGTCGCATTCTCGAAAAATCGACGAAAACATTCCTTTTTTCTAATGGAACACCCTGTATACAATATTCTCAGTCGATAGAGAATCAAATTCTGAGCAAAAGTTAACATATGCGTTTCTATCCTACAGTAAAAAATAAGGGAGATTTGCCCATTTTTAAATTTCATCAATCATTTAATTTATTACAATTATTTTTTGGCAATAGATACTTAGCTACGAATGGTCCTTTTCGCTGGCCTCCTCGGTCTCCGGACATAACCCCTTTGGACTTTTACTTGTGGAGATATTTAAAAAATGATTTGTATAAAAGACGTTATACAAATACCGAAGAACTCCAACAAACGATTATTTATATTATTAACAGTATTGATGCTTGGATTACTTTGAAGGCCACAAGACGCGTTTATAAGCACGTAGAAAAATATATGGAACAAAGAGGAGACCTTTTCCAGCATTTAACTTAAGACCTATTAATTATTTATTATTTACAGCGTGTTCAAATTCATTAAATAAAGGATTACTTCCGAATCATAGCCTACTTGATGAAATTAAAAAATCAGCAAAATCTCCCTTATTTTTTACTGAAGGATAGAAATGCATATGACAACTTTTGTTCAGAATTTAATTCTCTATCGACTGAGAATATTGTATATAGGGTATTCCATTAGAAAAGTATGTTTTGTCGATTTTGAAATGCGACTTTCAATTTTCTTTTCCGCCATCGTAATCAGTAAAAACACTACTTTGCTAATTTAACCGACTTCGTAGCTCCATTAATAAGATAGTTAGCAATAGTGCAGTTAACTTTGAAAACTTATATATATATATATATATATATATATATATATATATATATATATTTCATTCCTGTAGCTTCTAATGGTACGCAAATAAGACATTCTTAACTGACTAACGTTTTGCTTTTCCATTAAAAGCTTTCTGTTGGTTTTTGTTTCTCTCCAACGAAAGCCCATACCTTTTACTATTTTCCGAAGATAATCTATTCCTCCAGTGTATCCTGTTTCTTTAAAGTTTCTTAGAATGTTGGGAATTTTAGGCACAATTGTATCAACAGAAAGGTATTCAAAATTGTTTTACGTAGCACACCTTCATCTGTAACGTCTAAGTCGGTTTTGGACTTGGATTTTTTGTATTTTTCTTTGGCGATGTAAAAGTTGAACGGGTTTATTTCACTTTTTTCTTTAACAATCGTCTAATATATCTCTCAGAGACACCCGTTGCAGCAAAAACGCGTTCATAAACTGATTCAGTGGAATTTTGAGTTTGACAGTGTCAACCACGTTTATGTGATTTACTTTTAAACTCCATTACTCAGTAGCGTAATACGGCACTGTACTACTGTGTTTATCGCTTGAACTGAGGTACAAGACATGCCAGAGTTCCATTACCGTACGAATTTCGTGCGCATCTCGAGGGCGGTACTTATCAGAAAAGAAAAAGAACAGAACAACTGTATCTATACTCCCTAACAAATTTACTGTTTTCTCAGAAATAGAGAAGAAACATAAAAAAGCACTTTTCTTTCTATAGAATTCTTGAATTCTGAATTTATCATATTAACCACGGGCTATCAGCTGTTATGCATAATAGCCAGTTAATGTGATTAATTTGTGACAAAAGTAAAAAAAAATTATCATATTAGCTAGGTGTGTGGTTTATTACGTATAATAACTGGTTAACATGATAAATATTTAGAAACGTCAAATAGTTGTCATATTAACCAGTAACTATGTAGTAACTATGAAGTAAATCGGAGCAGGATTCAGAAAAAAAAAGAATTAAGTTAGGCTATTGGGCTTACTTTTGCATATAGTATGTACATAAAATCTATCATGGACTGTTCGAAGTCTACAGACCTGAGAAATTCATTAGAATTATGTTTCAGACAAAAAAAGACAACATATTAAGTTACTGGTGAGTTATCGTCACTTATGAAAAATTATCCAGTTAATATTGTAAGAAAAGCATTTCATCAAAAAAATTTAAAACAATTCTTTTGTATTTTTATTTTTTGATATTGTAGATATACGTATTATGTTTTTGTAACAAATACATAATGTTGTTTTATTTTTCGAGTCAGGAGACTTGTCTTTATAGGTTAATATCAATAATTAATGTAAGATGATATTATTCAGTAGAATTTGTAAGGAATAGTATCGGATTTTTCCAGTATGCCAAGTTTTTTTTTACCGATGATTTATTGCATAAAACGGAAGGCGAGACGCTATATAAAAGCCTTTAGAAATTAATAATGGCTGAAATATAGCTTATAATTGTAGGTTACAATAAACATAATTAAAAGTAATCAATCGTTAATTATGATTTCGCGATAAAAAATGGTCGACTTTCGCTATTCGATATTCTGTAAACCATCAATGTTTGATGTTAAGGTAATTGTGTACAAGTAATTATCTACTTCCCCATTTTTATGGTTTCCTGAACGGTTTCAATACTGATAAAAGATGCTGACTGCCACGTTTAATTTTCTCAACTAAAAAATCAATGAGTCGTGAAAGGTAGTATCGATTTCGGTAAACCATAATATCCATCTAATGAAAATTTTAAATATAATACTACTATGAGGTTATAGCAGATCTAGAAAATAATTAGAAAGTAGGTACACATGATTATTATCCACAACTACTAATTAAATAATACAATGCAGTGATTGTAGACATAGTGAATTATTAAGCATTGGTAGTTACTATGCATTTAAGACAGTTTCACATATTAGAACTGATTATTAAGTAATTTAATATCTTCGTCTTCAGAATGCATTACAAAAATTACCTCAAGTTTTTCTGTCCAACAGCAAGAAGACTTAGATTGATCTGTAGGGGAAGCAACCACGTCAGCTGGTGAGCGTTTATGTCGACGACGCCTGCGGACTTTGTTAGGAACGCCGTACATATAATTTGAAAAGCGACGCCGAGAATGGCGTACAATCGACACCCAGTCTATCATTGTCAAAATATTTTAAATAAGCAAGTTTTATGGTTATAAATGTCACCTCGTTTTTAGTAACCGTATTTTATTAATAATTCTGTCACGAACAGATTATGCTTCAGAATAAATTGCTTTACAAAGTATCAAAAATTTATGAATTATCTAAATTTTATTGAATTACATTTTCCACGTATAGTATGCATTTGTAGTTTGAAAGCATTACTATGTACATTTAATTCGTAAACAATTTAATACGACATAATCATAGAGAGAGCGTTTTTATTCTTAGACGTTGTAGCAACGACGCCTACGAGTAACTGAGTGTAGAGACAAGCGTTCGTCGTCGCGGTGCTATCAGGTGAGTTGCTTCTGTTTCCGATCTAATTTTGTAACGTACAAGGGCATAGGGTAAGCAAGTTATTGGAAAGTTTTATACTTCACTCAATTGGAACAAAAGGATGTATAGCTTTATTAGCAAGGTCAAACGGACTTATTTCGAAATAAATCCCCATACTGCTTTTGTATCAAAAAATCGTGCCGGAAAATTTATGCACGTATTACTGTTTTGTGCCTTTCAGATTGATCATACTTTATGACTATACGGCCCAGACTATCATATTTTTTCACTATTCATTCATGAAGAGTTAATATTGACAAGCAAGGGTGTGAAGAAAAGCTATCTGGATTAAGTATACCAAATTTCCTACTTAAGTGACAAATTATTCTGAAACGTTTGTCAAATTGCCGTCGGAGTTTCTCTTGAGCTTTTACTTTTATACCTTCTTTTATACTAGCAATTCAACTTTCAGACATGGAAGTTCAATATTCAAAATTTAAAACTTAATCTTCAGGTATATTTCTGGTGTCTTTTCAACTTTCACCTTATATTAAAGTTAGAAAAAGAAAAACAAATTGAATTTAAACTTTTCTACTTTTGAACCACCGCACATGTATAGAAATTGTTATATCAATAAACTGATGTAACCAAATGCTTTTGACGTATTGCTTGAATGTATAATTGAAATAATGCTAATGCACTGTGAAAATCAGGTAATAGGGAATAACATTTCTGCGAACCAATTTATGTACTTATTTAGACCTTGATGTATTTTGGGTTATACATTATACCTCACAAAAAACATCCTACACACATTTTTAATAGTTTGTTTTATGATCACGTCGGTATTTTTAACATATTGACGAATTTCTCTAATAAAAATGCACTAAACATGAAGTATGCTTTCTTAATATACAACAAATACTAGTGATTAAAACACTACTTCAAGTAAACTACTGTAATTAATTTAAAATTATGGTGTTATAGACCACAAAATCCTAAAGTACCTATACTTATTAATATCTTCAATATTTACCAGCGGCCTAGATATTAAATAAACCCCATACCTTATAAATTTTTCTTCAGCGATATTTTGAATAAATTATGGTTAACAATAGAGTTGTGATAGTTTTCTATGCTATTTTAGTGCGTTCGAGTATAAATTCTATACGTTTGTTGAAATGGATCTGGCACTTTTCCAAATGCATTATTTGTTGTTACTACGTTTAGTTTTATGTTATATCAAAAAAAAGTAGCACCAATAAGCTTGCGTAGACAAAAAAATTCAATTTTATGGAGTCGTTAAACAGAAGATAAAATTTACCTGTTTTTGCCTATTAAAATTTTGCTTAAAGATCTGGTAAACGAGAAATTTATGTAGGTAAGTGTATTGAAGTTAAAAAAAACAGTTTTCCACAATCGATAGAAATGTAAAACAATGGATTTATTCTTGTTCTATTTGTCTTGCATATCGCTTGGCAAGCAATATTTCAAACGTAAACGTGTAAATGTATAAAAAATCGTGTGTGTGTGTGCGTGTGTGTGCGTGTGTGTGCGTGTGTGTGCGTGTGTGTGCGTGTGTGCGCGTGTGTGCGCGTGTGTGCGCGTGTGTGCGCATGTGTCCGTGTGGTGCGCGTGTGCGCGTGGCGCGCTTGTGTGCGCGTGTGTGGTGTGTGCGCTGTGTGTGTGCGTGTGTGTGCTGTGTGCGCGTGTGCGTGCGCGTGTGGACGCGTGTGTGCGCATTTGTGCACGTGTGTGCATGTGCGCGTGTGCGATGTGTGCGTGTGTGCGTGTGTGGGTGTGCGTGGTGTGTGCGTGTGTTGGTGTGCTTTGTGCGATGTGTGCGCGTTGTGCGCGTGATGTGCTTGTGCGTGTGTGTGGTGTTGTGTGTGCTGTGTGTGCTGTGTTGTGCTGTGTGCGCGTGTGTGCGTGTGCGCGCGTTGGTGTAGCGCTGTCGCGTGTGTGCGATGTTGTGCGTGTGTGCGTGTTGTGCATGTCGCGTGTGCGCGGTGTAGCGTGTGTGTGCATGTGTGTGCGTGTGTGTCGTGCAGTGTGTGTGTGGTTGTGCGTATTGCGTGTGTGTGTGCGTGTGTGTAGTGTGTGCGTGTTGCAGAGTGTTGCGGCGTGATTGCGGTGCTGTATGCTGTGTGTGTCGTGTGCGTGGTGTGTTGGCGATGTGTGTGTGCAGTGTGTGATGCGTGCTGATGTGTGTGTGCTTGTGCATGTGTCGCGTCGTGTGTGTACATGTGTGTGCGTGTGTGGTCGTGTGTGCGTGTGTGCGCTGTGCGTGTGTGTACGAGTGTGGGTGTGTGCTTGTGTGTGCGATGTGCGTGTGTGCGTGTGGCGTGTGTTGCGTGTGTGCGTTGTGTGTGCAGTGTGTGTGGTGGTGCGTGTGCGGTGTTGCGTGCGTGTGTGCGTGTGTGCTGATTGCTAGACGTTTGGTGCGATGTTGGTGCATGGGATGGTGTGTACGTGTGTGCAGTGTGCGTGTGTTGCTGGTGTGTGCGTGTGTGCGTGTGTGCGTGTTGCGTGTGTGTGCGTGTGTGTGCGTTGTGTGCGTGTGCGTGTGTGCGTTGTGTGTGCTGCGTGTGGCGTGTGTGCGTGTGTCGTGTGTGTGCGTGTGTGCGCGTCTGTGCGCGTGTGTGCGCGTGTGCGTGTGTACGCGTGTGCGTGTGTGCGCGTCTGTGCGTGTGTGCGTGTGTGTGTGCGTGTGTGTGCGTGTGTGTGCGTGTGTGCATGTGTGTGTGCGTGTGTGCGTGTGTGCGTGAGTGTGCGTGTGTGTGTACGTGTGTTTGCGTGTGCGTGCGCGTGTGTGCGCGAGTGTGTGCGTGTGTTCGCGTGTGTGCGCGTGTGCTGTGTGTGCGCGTGTGCATGTGTCGCGTCTGTGCGTGTGTGTGCGTGTGTGCGTGTGTGCGTGTGTGCGTCTGTGTGCGTGTGTGCGTGTGTGTGCGCGTGTGCGGGTGTGCGTGTGTGCGCGTGTGTGCGCGTGTGTGCGCGTGCGCGCGTGTGTGCGCTGTCGCGCGTGTGCGATTGCGCGCGGTGTGCGTGCGCGTGTGCGCGCGTGTTGTGTGCGTGTGTGTGCGTGTGTGTGCGTGTGTGCGTGCGTGCGTACGCATGTGTGGGTGTGCGTGTGTGTAACTCGTAAGGTGTGGGGTTTTGCGTGTGCAGAAAAGCAAGGCTGTGGGGAAGTCTAAAATTGTGGGGACATACACTCGACCCCACAACTTTTTTGATTATATATTGTCTTGTACACTTGTTTTTTTGCCGTTTGAGGAATAATTTTCTTAAATGTCCTTTTTTCAAGTGAGTTATGGTTTAAATTTTGAATATTAACGATGAAATTATAAAATATTTGTTTCTTTTGTCATTAAAATAATTACACTCATTTTTGGGGACACAGAGGTTGTGAGGACATTAGACGTCTGATAAAGGCACCCCCTATACTGCGATCTTGAAATGTTAATTCATTTAATTGTATTTGTACTAAAATGTAGCTATTAAGAAGCATTATAACTGTCACGAAATGCGTTGACCGACTTTTGTAAAATTTTATATTTGGATTTGCATTTCAGATCACCACTATTTAAAATAAAGCGGTTTTAGGAGAACAGTAACGGGCCAAATTGGCGCTAGCGGAATATGATGTGGTTTAATGAATTAGGGTATATCAAGCGAGTTCAAAATGTTTATAACCTAACCGCCATGTAGTCTTTTACTCGCTGCAAATTAATATACTTTGTAACACAATCACTTAGAATCTCAAATTTTATGAAAGTTGCTTGTTGTATTTAGACACGCATTTTTGAGGAACTGTTTTTAGCGAATTTTTCAAAGAAAAGTGCACTATGACTATGACTTGCGGTGATACCCAAGATCTAAATAACTGTGACCCATGTGGATTGGTTATTGTTTGAGCAAAATTTTGTCCATAATTTATGTTGGTACACCAATTTCGTTCGCGCCCTGCAAAATGTGGTCCGTAGGTCTTTAGTTTGAAAATTATCCAAAATCTACATTTGTACACTAATTTCGTTAGGGCCACACCAAAACTGATTGTCTCGATGCTAGATTATGTGGTCCATGGTTGTTGATCACCGTTTGGGCCAAACATTGCCCAAAATTTATACTTGTACAACAAGTTCTTTGGGATCACGGTAAAATTGATTGCCTTGATGGCCAGGAACTAACTTACATTTTCCGTGAGTGTTGGTCAGCATTTTAGTCAAATGTTGTCCATAATCTATATATGTACACCAATTTTTTTGGGGACGCGGCAAAATGGATTGGTGGTCCATGAGTGTTGTCGAGTATTTGGGCTGAATATTGCTCAAAACTTATATTGGTACAGCAATTTAGTTGGGATCACGGCAAAACTGATTGTCTTGATAACCAAGAGATAAATTAGGTTAGCCGTGTGTGTTGATTAATGTTTGGGCTAAATTTGGCCCAAAATCTATATTGACAATTTCGTTGGGGAGGCGGCAAAATGGAATCTCGCGGTGGCCAAGCGCTACATTTGGTGGTCCATCAGCGTAGTCGAGTATTTGGGCTGAAAATTGCCCAAAACCTATATTGTACAGCAATTTAGTTGGGATCACGGCAAAACTGATTATGTTGATAACTAAGAGCTAAATTACGTTACCCATGTGTGTTGATTAGTGTTTGGGCTAAATGTTGCCCAAAATCTGTGCTGATACACCAATCTCGTTGAGGTCGCGGCAAAATGGATTCTCACTATGACCAAAAGCTACATTTGGTGGTCCACGAGTGTAATCGAGCGTTTGGGCTGAATATTGCTCAAAACCTATATTTGTACGACAATTTAGTAGGGATCACGGCTAATCTGATTAACTTGATAACCAAGAGCTAAATTATCTTACCCATGTGTGTTGATTAATGTTTGGTCTAAATTATGCCCAAAATCTATGTTGATACACTAATTTTGTTGAGGACGCGGCAAAATAGAATCTCGCGATGACCAAGAGCTACATTTCGTGGTCCATGAGTGTAGTCGAGTCTTTGGGCTGAATATTGTCCTAAACCTAATTTTTACACCAATTTCCATGAGATCGCTGCAAAAATGGTTGTCTTCATTACCAAGAGCTAAATTAGTTACCCATGAGTGTTTGGGTCCATGAATATTAGTCAGCTTGTACCTAATTTTCTAAATCTATAACTATACAATATTTTCATTGGGGCCTTCGTCAAAGTGAAAGGGAAAAGATCGCTTTACTTGACTTTGACCATTTTATGTATGGTTTTTAGGTGTTGCTCATCATTTGAGACCAATGATGTTCAAAAATATTATTTAAACACTAATTTCGATGTTAGGCTCGTTTAGAAAACTGTGAAAATCATTGCATCAATGGGTAAAAAGCGTTGATTTACTGTCATCATTTGAGACTAAAGATACCCAAAAAAATATGCATGAACCAATCTCATTAGGAAAGTGGTCTAATGGCTCGCCGAGATTAGTAAAAATCAAATGTGATGCGAAAAGCATTGACGCGGAAGGAAAATTTGTTGTTTTTACTGTTACATATCGTTTGGTGACAAAAAATTTATTCGCCAATTTTCTTGAAAAGACAGCCAAATACATTGTCCAGATTTGCAAGAACCAAATGTTAACATTTTATGGTGTTGGTCATGTGTGACCAAACATGCTCCAAAACTACACACCAATTTCGTTTGAAAAGCGATCAAACGAATTTTCATCATGGGCTAGAGCCAAATGGTATGATTTAAGGTATTTTCCATCCAAGTATGACAAAAACCTATTTGTACACCAAAATTCGTTTGAAAAACGGCACATAGCATTGGCTCGACGGGCAAAAACCAAATGTGTTTTTTCCGAGTTACTCATCATAATGGTACACAAAAACCTTGGTTATACACTAATTTTGTTGGGAAAATGGCTAACCGCATTGCCTCCATGGCCAAAACTGAATATAATGGTTTTAAGGCGTCAGTCATCATTCGGGACCAAATAAGCCCAAAAAATCAATTTTGCTTTAAATGCCAAGAACCAAACGTGTTGGTTGGCCATTATAAGGGACCAAGGAAGTCTAAAAGCTTTATTTATACACCAAATTCGTTGGTAAAACGAGGAAACAACACAGCTTTGGTATAAAAGAACTAAATTTTATTGCTTTACGGTGTTATTGGGATGTCTTCCAAAATATTTCAAATAATTTTGTTTGTAAAATGATCAATATGCATTGTATTTACGAAACAATTAGGTTTTAAGTAGTTTAACTGGTTTTTAGGATCAAACGAAATTTTTCAGCTTATCTTACTTTCGATTGATAATTTTCGATTTTGCGCGTATTTTTGTTTTACTTCATAGTATAATTTAATTACTTTTTAACTACGTTGAGAGGTCGAGTGATCCTAGATTCAGTAGTTACATTATGAATTTCAAACAAAGTTGAGAAAAGGTGTGACCAAAAAAATGTTATAACATCGAAAGTAACTGTTGTAAAATCGTTTCGCCTTCAAACTCTGAGATTGTAAACTATGTATTACCTTTACGTATACCTAAATTACCAGTCGAAATTTTGACGAATTGTAAATTGTAAAATTACAGTTTATGTGGGAATATTATACTTCTATCAAAACCACCGCTATTATGCTCTCAGTTTATTACAATATTTTACAGTTACGAACACAGAATAGTTACTGATTTGTTCATCGTTTGATTTTGGTCAAATAATTTTTAACTTTATATTTTTTATCCTTCCACGATTTATCAAGAATATTGTTTCATAAACTCCTCGCACCTTTTCTTTCCAGATACCAGTTGATTTTTAATTTCGACCGGAAAAACTTATTGCCTTTTGTTCGTCTTGCGGTAACCACGCAACTCTTTTTTTTGTAATTTTCTTCTTTGTAGATGTCGACTCACCTGCAAGTTAACAAAACCAATAAAAATATGTCAAATATTTAGTATTGAAGTCGGTTACTTTAAACATAATATATTTTTAGATTTGTCTGAATATGCAACAAAAAGGTTACAGTCCATGGATGATTGATAATTTAATTGAAAAGTAATAGTGTTTGTAAACTATTAAAAAAATTGATACAAAAAAAAATCAAGTGCAAGAAATTAAAATAAATTTTTTAGATATTGGTTCTTAATTAATTTGAATTTTGAAATCGTTAAATTTCTTTCTCCTAAACCATTGGACCTCTAAATCCACATAATTAGCAGAACAGAAATTGCTTACCATTTAAACTATCCATTATTGGTAGACTTGCTTCTACTTCCTTTCCATTTTCTCCTCACTGTTTGTCTTCTTTTCCGCGTTCTTGTACATCGCGTTCCTCTTCTTCTATACTTGGCAAATCTGTAATCACATATATAAGTATGCGGAAGTAAATAAAACGACAATACTATTACCTTCCAAACGTATTTCATTCAAGTTCTTTCCTTTGAATTTAGCTACTTCTTCATCAACAGTCATTAACAAACGGCTAATTTTAGTTAGTTCTACTGCAGACTCACGCAATGTATAGAAGTCTATATGCACTCTTGTGTCGTGCCCCAAATGTCTTGCTAACCAGTCAAGTTCAGTATCTTTTAATTCAAAAACCTGACTTACGGTGGCTATATACATTCTCAAATTAGTACTCGTAACTGACATAGGGTGTTCTATGCCTTAATTTTGAGCCACATTTCTAAGTGCATCTGTACCTCGACTACAGTTGTTAGAATTAGAATAGATTCGAGAAAACACATAATTGTTGCTTGGTGATACTCCCACAGCATTCCTAGTTTCTGTTAGAGTATTAATAGCAGAAACCACAACTTCATTAAGTAAAATAGCAACTGTTCGTCCTCTTTTCCCAACAACCTGAACCAATTTCAATTTATTTGCTAGTTTCTTCTTTAACTTGCTTAACGAATTTAGCAATTCTTCAGTGCATTCCGAACTCCAATTTGGTGAACTATTATATTGTTTTAACGTCATCCGCGAAACTTCCTCACCACGACGTTTATTAAATAAAATTATTCTTGCCAAAATCGTTTCTGCTAAAGTATACCAAGCGAATTTGCTAGTTTCATCTTGTATTAACAACATTCTCAGTTTTTCAATAGTAGCTGCAATAAATTTATTAAGGCGAAGAAGCTCGGTGGTAATTGGTAATAAATTTGAACAGTTCATTTTCCTTCTGTGTATTGTTGTTAATGCATTAGAGGATATGCGAATAGACCATTCCATTTCTAAAAGCTTTAAAAATGATTTCAAAGATGTATCAAATGTTTGATCATGTATCCGAAGAGCCTGGCCTCTCAAAAAGATAACGCATTTTTTTAAGCTATGACCTACTTTTAGAGCTAGCGAAGGTACTTCGTATTTCACTCTTTGCATATCATTCCAATTCGCGCCACACAACGTCCGTACAGCTAGAATAATTTTATCAAAATGTAGAGGTTTGATAATAGTATATTAAGAAACAAGTTTCATAAGACGCGTTTTTATCGCATGAGTCAAGTATGAAAACGACCCGCGCAGCAGTTTTCAATGGACGATGCGATAAAGCTCTTATGAAACGAGTTTCTTATACTATTTTCTATTTTGCGTATTTGTGTTGAAAATTTTGAAAAATGTAAATTCCATTTGTCACCTTATTTCATAATTTTGAATGTAGGTTGCAACAGTGGTATTTGTTTGTTTGAGTTCGATACAAATATAGGGTATTAAAACTATTATTTGTTACTAATTCATTTCAAACTACCTTATAAATATGTTCTCAATAGAAGTTTTATACTATACATTATAATCGGAATAAAATTATACTATACTATGTAAACTTAATAATTTACACTCAAGTGAAGTTAACATGGTTAAATGAAGGTTATACTTTACGCAAAAGATGTAATCGGCTTAATCTGAAAGCATATTGATGCTTTATCTTGAAACACAATAAAAAGAGAAATCGTCCATATTCGGTTTTGGTCATCTTAATCATTGCAATACGTTAATCAGGAATAATTCAATACAAAGGATATATACACATTTCAAATAAAAATAGGTTATGTTACATTTACGTTTACATATATCAATAAAGAACTTCATTAGCTTACATAATAACATCAAGAAAAAAATGTTAGGTTACTAAACTTTAAAGTCAAACATTAAAACACCCGTTTGAGTGTCATAATGTACATATTAAACACGCAAAATAGAAAAAATCTTTTAAATGGTTGAATTTTAAATCAGGATTTAACTCTTGCAGTTGCAAAAGCAATCTTGCTAACTGTCTCATTAACTGTCGAATTAAGTCATTTTGACTATTCCCATGCTTTTCAAACAACAGTAATCCAAAGCCTATAATTAATTGGTCGCACTTACACACGTGAGACAATTCATCATTTTTTAAACTATCTAAGATATTTTTTCTGAAATTTGTATCTACTCCACATAAAACAGAATTAACTATGTCATTACTATGTATTTTTAATGATTTCAAACTGCGGTTAACATTTGTATCAGTCGAAGTACAACTATTTACATGTGATCGTAAATGAGTCTTTAACACAAAACCTAGGCAGTTCGGACAGGGCCCGAATTGACTATAAGTATAGTATAAGTCAATCTCTGAAGGTCGGCGACAATGAATAAGAAATTTAGAAATCCGTTTTTACGTATAGCACTACCTTTTCGCATAGACAACAATTTAGCTACCTGTGTTTCATGTTTGTGCAATAACTCTAAATGCCTAGCCATTTTAAGAAATCTTTGACTGCAAAAAAAAACAACAGTGCCTTTTGTCGTATACTCGTTTACCATTTATTTTGTTTTTTGTGGTCGATATAAATACTCTAAAAGGGCCAGATGTTGATGGGATTCTTTTGATTGTTGAAGTACTAGTACAAGTATTAATTTCTGTAGCATCTTCAGTAATGTTGCAGTTCGTACTGTTGTTGTTCAAGCGGTCCTTAAATTTTGATTTTCGTTGATATTCTTCGTCTGACGGCAAATATTCACTACCGCTGTCAGAAAATGGTTCAGAAGGTGAACTTGGAACAATTCCTAGTGTAGAACTACTGATCTCTGTGCCTGACATAATGGCACAATCAACTATTGTGTCTACAGAGCTACTTTCTACGACATGTGTCATTTCTATATTTGTATCTGTTGTAGTCATTTCTTTTTCCACCGAATTTTCCAAAGAGGTGTTTGTTATTACAAGATTTGTTGTCAATTCCTCATTATTTATGTCAAGCGAGCATGGCTGAAGTATGTGCTTTAATGCTGTTTGAATCAAATCCTTTTCCTTTTGTGGTAGCTTATACCGAAATTTAGTTTTGTTTTCTAAATAAACTTCACATAAAACAATACCTGCATAAATGTAGTCTTTATACGAAATTAAGTAATGGTCGCTATGAGGATATTTTTGTAACCAAGTTACAGCATATTTTTTTATCATTTTCAAGATTTAATATTTCTTCTAAGCGACATAAACCAAAAGAATCTGAAATTTAAAAAATCTATAGTATACCTATTTGTTTTCATTGCTAATTACATATTTTGATTTAGCAAAAATCAAGAAAACAATATTAATATTATCCTTATTTGTTGTATTATTTCTTTATCAATTCTCTTAATAAAAATTACTACAAACATTTGTAATTAGCAGTAATATCCTCAACCGACGAATTAATTAGCGCAGTATAATAAATATGTGGTTATCAAATCTGAATTTCATGATGCATATAAAATGATAAAATAACAAATTATACGTAACCTGTCTTGTATTGAGTACGGTTTAGTGCAAACGGAAACTACAAAATATAGTCAACATTTTTTACATTGAAAAATCAAAGCTTGCAGTACTGTAACATTATCTTTGCCATGTAGGCGGGAAGAGAGTACTTCTCTTAGAGAATTAAATTTGTTTTACTTTTAAATGGTAAACTCTGTGGCGAGTCTATGGATACTTACTGCCGAATACTGTAAGTTAATTTGTGCCTGAGCCACGCAAAGAAACTTACTCTGTATAACATGAGGTATTTTTTCAAACGTAATTAACCTTCCGTCGGCGACCTAATCTGTGAGATGAAGTCATGAGTTTTTTTGCACCAACCAGCGAGAACGGATAGCAAGTCTCTAGTACTTCTGTCATTATAAAAGATCGTTTTGGTTTTCTCCAGTACTCCGAGTGTCGTGAGTATATAATCTCTCAGATGAATTGCGCTCTGATCGTAGTATTTTGATTTTCAAATTTTCTTTTTTTGTTTATATTTCGTTTTTAAGACCTAAATAGCATGTAAACGTTCTAGTCCCTAATTTAGTGATATTGACCTTTATTCACTGTAAGATACAAAAGTAATCTGTCAGCTATTGCGCCCGATCGCGTAATAGGATTATCTTTTTATTTTTCTGAAAGTGGCTTTTTATCAAAGCAATCTACTACACCAATGGCTTCAACATCAAAATAACCTCCTCCTCGAAAGTTTGACCTGCGGAACCCTGCAGACTTGGCGGAAATCCATCCTATTTTGTGGTGAAGACGAAATAGTACTAATGAGAACAATGGAAATGACGAGTCCGACAATGATACTGAAGAAAGAAGAAAGAGAAGAGGATTCTAATGCTGACCAAGACGGTGAGAGCTATGATGAAGACGAAACGGCTGGTCAAGAATTTTATGTTGGAAAGGATGGAACTAAATGGTTAAAAGTAAAGCCTTCAGCTAGAATCAGAAGGAGAGTATATAAAGTTTTGTTGTGATTACCTGGTCCCACTAGAAATGCTCGGAATACAAGGTCCCCAAATAAATGCTGCAATAATCTTTTCTCGAATGACGTAATTGAATTGATCGTAAAGTATACAAATATATACATTGAGAAAATAAAAGAAAGCTATTCAAGAGAAAGGGATGCAAAACCCATTGATTTGATTGAATTTTGCAGTTTTATTGGTTTGCTCTATCTTGCAGGAGTTCTAAGGAGCAATAGGCAGTCGTTAGAAGAGTTATGGGGTGAAGCTAGTTTTGGTGTACAATTTTTTCATTTGGTAATGAACTTGAAAAGGTTCAAGTTCCTTATAAAGTGTACTCGCTTGGATGACGTAAATACGTGAGATCAGAGAAAACAATGCGATAAACTAGCAGCAGTTCGAAATTTTTGACCTGTTTGTAACGAACTGTCAAAAGAGTTACTCACCTGGAAAAACTGTTACTGTAGATGAAAAGCTGGAAGGGTTTCGTGTGAAATGCTCATTTATACAGTACATCCTATCAAAACCCAATAAGTACGGTATCAAGATTTATGCTGTCGTTGACGCCAAAATGTTCTACACACATAACTTAGTGATATATGCAGGCAAACAGACAGGAGGTCCCTTTGCGATAAGCAATAAGCCGAAAGATGTGGTCATGAGAATTGTTGAACCGTTGTATTGATCAGGACCTAACAACGTCCGACAACTGATTCAACAGTTACGAATTAGTGCAGGTTCTCAAAGCAAAAAAGTTGTCATTTTTGGGAACCTTGCGAAAAAACAAACGCCAGCTCTCTCCTGAATTTGTGAACACAAAGTCTAGGGCTGTAAATAGTAGTTTTACAAAGAACAGCTCGTTTGTGCCATTTATGCCGAAAAACGGGAGAAATGTTCTTCTAATTTCAAGCATGCAAGAAGACGACTAAGATGATGCAGTCTCACGAAAACCACAAATGATTTTGGATTATAACGCCACCAAATCTGAAGTCGATGTAGTTGACAAATTGTGCGCCACCTATAACGTATCAAGAAATGTACGAAGATGGCCAATGGTGGTTTTCTTTGCACTACTAAATATGACAGGTATTAATGCAGAAGTGATATATCTCTTCAATAACAATCCCGATTCAAACA
Organism: Vesta saturnalis; assembly: GCA_036346205.1. Taxonomy (NCBI): domain Eukaryota; kingdom Metazoa; phylum Arthropoda; class Insecta; order Coleoptera; family Lampyridae; genus Vesta; species Vesta saturnalis. The sequence continues at coordinate 257,092 of JARFJB010001393.1, read as the reverse complement.
CCACCAGAAGGCGAGGTTTTTTGAAAGCTCTATGCAACGAGTTTTGTTTGGAACAACTCCAAAGAAGGAGCACTCAAACAACGGGAATGCCTATTCAACTACAAAATGAACTACGTGAGTTCCAGCCTACCTCACAACATCAGGATATGACTGCACCTGCATGCCACGACAGACAGAGGTAGAGGTGTTCCAAATGTCGTCAAATGAAAAAAGTTCGCTATTCAAAATATAGATGTCTGAAATGTAATGTTGAAGTATTCTGTTTGGAGCATGCCAAGTTATATGTGAAAAATGTTATGATTCAGCTTTTATAGTGCCTCAACTTAGGTCATGAATAACTTTTCATTGTTTTTATTTTTTTATTTTTATGATTATGTTGGACTTGTTTTATAATGTTAAACTGAATTTTGAGTTATGTTTTTGAGAAAAGTTTTTTTTTTGAACAATTTGATGATTTGTTCAAATTTGTAAATGAAAACTGCAAACAAATATTAAAACGTTATCTGAAAGCATAAATAAACGCAAATATAAGTAAAATTCTTTTTATAATGATTTGTATTATGAATATTGCGATTTTTGCTTTATGTTTCCATATATCGAACTCAAAAATTTAATGCAATTAAGTATTATAGTTTATCCTCACAAATTAGTTATTTATCTGTCAGATGAATTGCGCCCAATCGTGTTAGGATTTGCATTGCGCCCGACGGAAGGTTAAAATGTTTTTTCGCGGACCTTTATTGAATCCCGTAACATCAGGATAGAATTCTAATCACTATTAATATGCGGGTCTTTCTTAATTCCGATGTTACGGTATTCAATAATGGTAAAAATCCCATGTTGGTTTTCTCATCCTCATGGTTAACGTGAAATATAGTTATTTATTCACGACAGTTTTCAATATATTAATTCTAGTTTTATTCTGTTGACGATATCCAAAACAGATGTTCTTTTATGTGTGCTGATGAAGGGACGTACGTCTACAAAATATAAATTATTTATTTCAACAAGTTACGCCTTTGAGTTACCTAACTGCTTTTGTCAAAACCGAATGTTGGTACCATGAATCTACCTCAAACTAAAAGTTAAACTTTTCACAGTTCATGAAATACCAATTTTAATTTATGAAAAATTATCACATTTAGTGCTTTAAAATTTGAAATGATATAACCAATAATGCAATTACATAATAGTGTACCAGTTGCAATCTAAGATGATGTAATAAAAATATTTGTGTTGCTTTCGTCCGGGAACACTAGTTCCTCAATCCTCAAAATTGTCCAAAAACTCATTGTTTCTGGCCTAGATCGATAAAACGTGAAAATGTTTAGATTGACACCACTGAATTCTTAAACATAAACATTTGCTCTACATGTATAGAGCCGTTTGACACGTATATGTTCAATGCTAGCAACATAACTTAAAATAAAATGGCGTCACCAAACAAATTTTGGAAAATATTTTGAATGAATTAATAGCGTCAGCACAAAAAATGTTGCGTATTGCACGTCCAGAAAATAACGTAGAGGCCAGAAATTCTGCTCATATTCACAAAATGATCCTTTAACCTACTATTTCAGACCACAAAAACACGGGGCGTTGTAAGGAAATAGGCGGTCAAAAATAGAGCAAAAGAGTAAAATTTTTGGTGCAGATTGAAGTGCCGTAAGCGTCAATATTTTGATATTTGAAAAGAAACTACGTTGATGAATTATTGTTTATAATTGTGAATAAAATAGATAGTATAATGAACCGTACTACTCTTCTGAAAAAAAAATAAACTAGACTTCCTATACCTATTATAGCTTCTGGCATTAAACGTAAATGTATTAAGAGTTATTTCCAAATTTCATGTTAATAAATAAGTTTCTAAAATTATTTTATTAATCTGCATTAGCTTCTACATTTTTGCAGTTATTCAAGAAATTTGTTTTGTGCGTAATGACAACAATGATACATTATTTTCCTATTAGAATATAACTATTTTCGACAATACCTATCTCTCAATTTCATAGGTAGTTTTAAAGGAAGTTTTTATTATTTTAATTATAGAAGTATAGGTGAAGTAGCAAATCTTACCTTTTGGGCTCCTGACAGCTATAATAGCGCCTTTTTCTATTACTTCCAAGCCAATTCCAAAAAGTCAAAATCCGTTACATAGGTACCACTACTGAAAAAATATAATTTAAATGTAACACAACTACTTAACCTTTTAATTCCCTTTGTCTGATATTTATGAGAGTAGTTTAGAAACAATCAAGTATTAAGCTTTCCATTTTCGTACGTTGTTCACATATATTTGTTTAGTTACATTATTATTTACTTGCAGAACAATACCAATGTTATAATTGCTTAATACACCATCTGACTACTGGTTTATTGCTCTATATTTTGAAGTTATGGGTACGTTGTTTTTAACAAGTACACATAATTTTAATGACGTTATCAATAAGCAGTGATTGGAAAACACCGTGTAAACCCCTAAATTCAGTAGCGTGGTTCAATTGGAACTTGATTTGTTTGATAATATTCAGTCGTTTCAGAATTACATAACAGACAAAATAACGAACATGTTACAAACAATAATCAGTGGCGGATTAAACGGTGGGCGGACTGGGCGGCCCAGGGCCCTAAGCCAGGGGTCCACCGAGACCCAGGCGTATATAAAAATATTTTCTTCATAAAATAATAGATACAGAAAAATAAAATAAGACAAATATGTTTATCACATAATTAAAATAGTGTATTAAGTTTCTGTATACATTACCTTAAATTGGTACAAAATATAATACCCATTTTGATTTTACCGCCCAGGGCCCCCAAGCAACTTAATCCGCCACTTTAACATCTCATTGGTAACCGAAAATTTTAAGCAGACAAGACATTTGAAAAATCACGAATTTAAAAAAATTACATGAAATGTCAACTTTATAATGAAAGGACATTAGCCCATTTTTTAATATAAAAAAATCGCTTAGTTTAAATAGTTTAAATAAAATCTAAAGCAAGTGAAAAATAACTTTCATATGAACCACAGCAACACTTGATAACATATTGCGTTTAAACAATAATAGTGTATGTTTGTAAATAAAATTAAAGAGAAAATAACTTTGCCTCGAAACGCACAATTATTGGTAGACTGTAGCAAATTTGCTTCTACATGTAGGTATCTAAATTACAGTGGACATGGGTATTGACAGTGTTCTAAATTTTTGAAAAAGTATCCAGGTATTAACAAGGAATTCAATGGATTATCTGATCTATAGCTATACTTTAAACTTAAAAAGTTCCTGGTCAAGTATACCAGCGAAATTTTTTTAAATTAGTTTTAAATTGGAAATGAATAAAAATATTCCATCCATACAAAAAATTTAATCTACAACAGGGACACCAGATTTGTTGGTAGTAAAAAAGAGATAGTAACAAAAATTTATAAATTTTTATTTCTATGTATAATGGACAATGGTATAATAAAATAAATAAACAAAGAAACCACCTACCAAATTAATGGTTTCTGTGCAATAATTATAAAATTGTTCAAGATTTTTTTAAAGTTGTATTACATAATTAAAATATCTCGGACAGTTATTATATTCATACACGAGCATTCCTTCATATTTGCATAATAACAGGATTTGAATAATTGTAAAATTAACCATTTACTTTAAATCTATTTCTATTTTTCTCTTCTACGCGTATGACAATATTTACCCAGTATCAGCAAAACGATTTACAAAATTCCTTTGTTAGTTTTGACATTGATCGTAATTAATTAATTATATACCGGACTGGGGCCAGTCCCTTGAAAAGAGGACATATCTGGTAAAAACGGACGCCCGGTAACCCTACTCGCAACAATGATCAAAAATTTAAAATTAAAATCATTGCTGGTAACATTAATTACTACGACACCAAAACACCTACAGTAAGTACCCTAACTGTTTAACCAATATTTAATACAATAAAGAACCGTTTTATTTAAGTAAATGTTATTATTCCCTAATTTTATTTATAAAATTAAGAAGTTGCCTTTATGTACCTTGATGTAAGTATAATAATAAGTACATACATATAAGCAAACTAATATCACAGATAACTTATCTGCCCTAATACTTTAAAAACAAACTTGGAAATTATGACAAAACAAAAAAGTCTGCATTTACAAATAGAAGAATTTTTGGTATATCATTTCTTTAATTTGCAACCAGTATAATGTGCTTAGGCATTATTTCTACGACTAATATCAACAATAAAATGTATTCTAAATAAATGAAACGTGTCAAAAATGTGATTAATTGGGGAATTGGCTAAAGCTAGTGCGTTTAAATTTTTTTTACGGTTTTGGTGACAAAAGATGATAAAAGCCTCAAAACATTTTATTATTTCACAAAATAACTCTCTTGTACAATTAAATAACTGTATAAATCATAATCGTATATCATCTTAATGTAAATAAACGAAGAAGTGTAACAATTGTAATGTGTAGGATTACTAATTATTAACACATTACGTTCAATTGAAACTTCAAGTACAAAAATGCTTTTCTTGGCTGCTTTATAGTTATGGCCATGGTAAATGATAAAATTCCAAGTACTCTTGCATGCAGATAAAAACATAGGTTTTACAATAATTAATAGTATAACATAATGTATACTGACCTTAAATTGAAATAAACGGCCTATTGCACTTGAACTGAAACTAAATTATGAAGATTTTTAACTTCCACTAAAAGCGTATTTAAACGTGTGGGCAGCTAACCTGTACCCAGTCCTCACTTCAATAGATTCTTTATAAACATACATGCGAAATCAGCATGCCTCATAACTTCGTAAAAATGCAAACACATTATTTAATATATGAGTCGACTAGCAATAAAGTTACTGATAAACTTGAATTCAATTTTAATTTAATGCAATGTTAAGCTTTTGCTATCTTAATTTACTAGGAATAGCATTCTTACTAAATATATTTGCATATTTGCCTGAAATATCATATACAGTAAAGTCCCTTTACCTATACAAAATGTTTACACAAACAAATATATATCAGAATCTCCCACTACTACCTAAAATAGTTTACACACATTTTCTCATAATTTTATCAACTTTAACTCTAATAATCTCTGTAGCTTACAAGGAATACAATTATTACCATTGTATACATATAGATCATATTATACACAATGCTACGTTATAAAATGCATAGTTAAGTACAGGATAGTATAATCTATTTTAACGCTGATAATTCAATTAAGTGTTGGAACATAACAAGTTTTACTTCCACAGTATCATTAATTTGTAAATAGTACACGGTTATCAAACATTCCTTTAATTGCTTAGCAATGTTTCCACTTTACTAGGATGTTGTGTGTAAATCACGAGGACTATCGACTCAAAGGACAGGCAAAATGAAAAGATACGTTCTGTTCACAACAAAAAAGGACAGTTAATTAATTTTATTTAGTCCTAGACTAGGCGCGCGGTAATTTGTTACGAGGATAGTTGTGCGGTCTGCATGTGTAGTTTTTTGTTAATATCATGTTCCATTTTGTATTATTACTTTCTGAAAAATATGTCATTTATTCATACATTTTAATGTAAGATAATATTAAGTTTTACTTTTTTTAAATGTTTTGAAAAAAAAGGCTTTTTACGACTTTATTTGCATCTGGTTAGTTTAAAACAGTAATAAAACATCTTATTGTACTAAAATGTTAACAAAATGTATGTTTCTAATATTACAACAAAACAGCTAATATAAAAAAACATATACACGAACAAAACATTTAACAGTACCTAATTATAACAATTCAAATAAAATAATCATTTTAGCCCGTCAAACAAGGAGTGCACATATCTGCCATGCGTTGCTTGCACGCATAATGATGGCGTTTTACGCAAGCTTTTCTAGAAAATTTGTTCCCAAACAAATTTTTCAATAAAATCACTTCTAGAGATTTTTTTAGTGGATAATTTGCTTTATATACACAAATGGCATTTGTACCAGATATATTCACGAGATCATAGAAGATAACCAGTAGCCAACGACGCGTGTTCCACCAAATTTACCCTAATTTTAGTACGGTTAAAATCGGATTATTTCTGGTTCTTTTTGATCGCCGGTTTCTGCATGCAATAGGCGTATTATGATGCATTGACGACAGTATAATTACTGTCTTATTTTTTTAGTACAATAAGAAACCACGGATATATCCTCTTGGAATCCAAAAAGTGGTTTTCATCCCTTTGCGTATTTGGCAAAAACTGGATAGGAATCTCACGTTTATTTTTTCTTAGTGTACCAATATATGTTAATTTCGTTTACAGTAATGTTTTTTCAAAGGAATACTGCTGAACCAATTATCGCCAGTCATATTCTGATTAGTTGCGATAAGAAGTTTTAGCATCGGTCAAATCAAATACCTTGACTCCATATCTCGCCGGTTTATTGGGAATGCACTGCTTGAACGGGCAGCACCCTCTGAAAGCCTGTAACTGTTCGTCAACTGTGAGAGATTCACTAGCACTAGACGAATTCTGAAAATTAGGCAATAAATCTCAATCAGTTCCCTTATGGGTGCTAATTTATATAATTCTATTATTTCGTTTCGGGTTGTAACGTCAAATCTTAGACAACGGAGAAGAAATTGTAATCGTTTTTCGCTCATGCGAGATAACAAGATTCCACTCCGTTGAAGTTATCCCATATTTTACGAGTATTTTTCCGAGAACTTCTCAATGTACCAATCAAGAATAAAATTCCTATCAAAGCTATTACTTCTGTTTCGCTGGTAAGTCTAGCAACACGGTCCCTGGTAAATCTATTTTTATTTGTTCTATATATATATATATATATATATATATATATATATATATATATATATATATATATATATATAGTTGATGCAGTATTTTTGGTCTTTGCTAATATGATAAGAATTAAAGGTTATTGGGCATTAGACCTAGCCAAGTTAATTAAATGTCAATTATTGTAATTTGTTATTTATATATAATTCCACAAAAGCTTTTTAGCTACCAACGTTCTTGTTAATTAATTTTACCACTTCTTGGTTTTGACCTTGTATTGTACTTAATTATAATTTATTCAAATTGTTAACCATTAATTCAATCAATTAATGAATGTATATTCTGATTGTTAATCTTAAATGTTAATTTTTATTTTATTTTATGTATCAATAGTTCTTAAGGCACGTTATCTTTCACTTTGTATGCGAGTGTGATATAAGAATTCTCCATTTAACTTTTCATCGCTCTGTCAACTATGAACACTAACACAACTTACGTAAAATTGAAGTCAATTAGTTCTAGAATGTTTATAAGTAATTGGTGTAATTGCTCTTGGCAATTGTCTTTCCATAAGCCGAATTTTAATTATCAACTTTTATTGTAAGTAATTTAGTAATTTTTAACATTAATTGTAATTAGTCTAATTCATTTTTAGTTCCTGATGAAGCTAATAATTCATTAGCGAAATATTGAATAATAAATGCATTTAATTAACTTGGCTAGGTCTAATGCCCAATAACCTTTAATTCTTGTTATATATATATATATATATATATATATATATATATATATATATATATATATATATATATATATATATATATATATATATATATATATATATATATATATATATATATATATATATATATATATAGTCAATTTCAAGAGTGGTACTTGGCGTCACCTTTTGGTCCAGAAAAATGTTTTATAATATTATGAGCACGTATAATACACCTGTGTATTTCCACAGTTTCTTCTCCATCTAGTTATTTTATTCTTGCTAATGTAGAATTTGTCATTATCATTATGCTCGCTTTCTGTTGAGGTTGCATCGTCATCTGACATGTATTCTTGTTCCGAATCTGTTTCGTGGTGACTTCTGTCCACTATACTTTCATGTTCTTCTGTTTCATCTTCCTCATCTGTATCTAGTGGACTCGCCTCATCGCGTGATACTTCCTGAGACTATCTATGCCAAACCTCTGGATCTCTACTAGCTTATATACGTCTTTTTTTTTAATCAGACATATTTTTCTGAAACAAAATAGTACATTGCCTAAATACTATATACAAGATTAGAAACACATAAAACGTTTTTGATAATTAAAAATGGAATTTCAACATTTTATGAGAAAAAATATAAATTACGGCATGCTAAGTATAGAAATAAAAATTACGTAGCTGAGAGAAGCTAACGTAATAAGTCGCGTGGTCTACAATCGTAGACCAATCGTGTCTGAACCTGCATAACAGTCAGTAACCACCCGTTCTACTGCACTTTGAGTACTAAACCAATAGATCCGAAAGTAATAAACAGCTACTTGACGGGGTGCCCACATAAGTATTCCCTCCTCGCAACTACCGTTATTCAAATTGCAGTGGTCTACGCTTGTAGACCACGCGTTTAGCGCAGGGTTAAGGTTATTATTCAATTACTCCCCTGTTAAGAACACTAGAAACAATTTTCTTGCCACCTAATTAAAGCATTACAATAAAAGTAACTAGATCTAATAATGAACTTAATATCTAAACATTTATCAATAAAACTAGAATTTGAATATAAAAGTTAAACTTAATAATTAACGATATTAATAGTGTAAAATTAATGGTACTAAATAAATCTGTTATTTTTTCTATATTGTTCAGTTTTGAAATTACATTTTTTTTTATGTATTTTTACTATAGACTAAGCGTAACCCTACTTCACGAGTGATCCGTATGATATTAGTTGTGTCTTACTTTTATAACTTAACACATATGTTAGGTACCTTTAACCGTAAGAACAATGTTTAAGAAGATTTTAATCACAAATAATAAACAAACCGCAACAGAAAGCGTAATTAAAATCACCTAAAAATAGGAAAGATGTAAAAGGGCAGAGAGGGAGTGTGGAAGTGTATGACGTAATAGCCCTAGAATCACTTTTACACATCTTAATTTAGCCACAGAGTACAGTTACTAAAAAACAAAATAACGTAACCGCAATTAAAGCTATAAAGGGTTTAAGATTTCATGTCATATAAAGTGCAGGGTTGTATCCACCATTGGAAAGCATATAATATTGTAACAAAGCGAGTTGGATACACTAATGATAGATTTAATTTTGTCATGATTCAATTTATCTTGAAATTAAAATTTTAATTAACTTCATTTTCTTTTCCTAATCATATTGACATGATGGCGCAGTTGGTTAGCGCGTTACTCTAGCAAAGGACAGGTCGTAGGTTCACATCCTGCTCGAGGTAAACTTTTTATTTATGTATTTAATAAAATTAATAATAATTTTTAATATTGACGTTCTATACACAAGTATAAAATTTACACACTGTTTTCGCCATACATGCTTGTGAGGACGTGTTAATAAACACAGTCACGTATACTAGTGGGGACAGTCCCATACAATCTTTCAGAGTGTAACCGTAAACAAAGGAGTGTAATCACATAATGTTTATAGCGTAGTACAGCTAAGGACCTGAAGTATCCCATAGTATTGGCGGTTTGAATATCCCCACAACTTATGTAAATAGCCCACGTCCCCACAGCTTACGCACGTGTGTGTGTGTGTGTGTGTGTGTGTGTGTGTGTGTGTGTGTGTGTGTCGTTGCGTCTGCGTCTGCTGTCTGCGCCTGCGTGCGTGCGTGTGCGTGTCCGTGTGCGTGTGCGTGTGCGTGTGCGTGTGCGTGTCGTGTGCGTGTGCGTGTGCGTGTGCGTGTGCGTGTGCGTGTGCGTGTGCTGTGCGTTGCGTGTGGTGTGCTGTGCGTGTGCGTGTGCGTGTGCGTGTGCGTGTGTTGTGTGCGTGTGTGTGTGTGGTGTGTGAGTGTGTGAGTGTGTGAGTGTGTGTGTGTGGTGTGTGAGTGTGTGAGTGTGTGAGTGTGTGAGTGTGTGAGTGTGTGAGTGTGTGAGTGTGTGAGTGTGTGGTGTGTGTGTGTGTGTGAGTGTGAGTGTGAGTGTGTGAGTGTGAGGTGTGGTGTGTGTGAGTGTGTGAGGTGTGAGTGTGTGAGTGTGTGATGTGTGTGAGTGTGTGAGTGTGTGAGTGTGGAGTGTGTGAGTGTGTGTGAGTGTGGAGTGTGTGAGTGTGTGAGTGTGTGAGTGTGTGAGTGTGTGATGTGTGAGTGTGTGAGTGTGTGAGGTGTGAGTGTGTGAGTGTGTGAGTGTGTGAGTGTGTGAGTGTGTGAGTGTGTGAGTGTGTGGTGTGTGAGTGTGTGAGTGTGCTGAGTGTGTGAGTGTGTGTGGTGTGTGAGTGTGTGAGTGTGTGTGTGTGTGTGGTGTGTGTGTGTGAGTGTGTGAGTGTGTGGTGTGTGAGTGTGTGTGTGTGGTGTGAGTGTGTGAGTGTGTGGTGTGTGAGTGTGTGAGTGTGTGAGGTGTGGTGTGTGTGAGTGTGTGGTGTGGTGTGTGGTGTGTGAGGTGGGTGTGAGTGTGTGAGTGTGGGTGTGAGTGTGTGAGTGTGTGAGTGTGGAGTGTGTGAGTGTGTGTGTGTGAGTGGTGGTGTGAGTGTGTGAGTGTGTGAGTGTGTGTGGTGTTGAGTGTGTGAGTGTGTGAGGTGGTGTGAGTGTGTGAGTGTGTGGTGTGTGAGTGTGGTGGTGGTGTGTGAGTGTGTGGAGTGTGTGAGTGTGTGAGTGTGTGAGTGTGTGAGTGTGTGAGTGTGTGGTGTGTGTGTGTGAGTGTGTGAGTGTGTGAGTGTGTGAGTGTGTGAGGTGTGAGTGTGTGAGTGTGTGAGTGTGTGAGTGTGGGTGTGTGTGTGAGTGTGTGAGTGTGTGGTGTGTGAGTGTGTGAGTGTGTGGGTGGTGTGGGTGTTGGGGGTGTGTGGTGTGTGGGGTGTGTGGTTGGGTGTGGGGGGTGTGGGTGGGGTGTGGTGTGTGTGGGTGTGTGGTGTGGGGTGTGTGGTGTGTGTGGTGGTGTGTGGTGTGGGGTGTGGTGTGTGGTGTGTGGTGTGTGTGGTGTGTGTGTGGGTGTGTGTGTGTGGTGTGTGTGGTGGTGTGTGAGTGTGTGTTGTGGTGGTGTGTGTGGTGGGGTGTGGTGTGGTGTGTGTGGGTGAGTGTGGTGGTGTGGGTGTGTGTGGTTGGTGTGTGGGGTGTGTGTGGTGTGTGTGGTGGGGTGTGTGGTGTGTGGGTGTGTGGTGTGTGGTTGGTGTGGTGTGTGGGGTGGTGGTGTGTGGTTGTGTGGTGTTGAGTGTGTTGGTGTGGGTGTGTGGTGTGTGGTGTGGTGTGTGGGTGTGGTGTGTGGTGTGTGGTGTGGTGTGGGTGTGGTGTGTGGTGTGTGGTGGTGTGGTGTGTGGTGTGTGGTGTGTGGTGTGTGTGGTGTGTGGTGTGTGGTGTGGTGTGTGGTGTGTGGTGTGTGTGTGTGGTGGTGTGTGGTGTGTGGTGTGTTGTGTGTGTGGTGTGGTGGTGTGGGTGTGTGTGTGTGTGGGTGTGGTGTGGGTGTGGGTGTGTGGTGTGTGTTGGTGTGTGTGGTGTGTGGTGTGGTGGTGGTGTGGTGTGTGGTGTGTGGTGTGTGTGGTGTGTGTGTGTGTGGTGTGTGGTGTGTTGAGTGTGTGGTTGTGGTGGTGTGAGTGTGTGGTGTGTGTGTGTGTGGTGTGGAGTGTGGTGTGTGGTGTGTGTGTGTGTGTGTGAGTGTGTGTGTGTGTGAGTGTGTGGTGTGTGGTGTGTGTGTGTGTGTGGTGTGTGTAGTGTGTGGTGTGTGGTGTGTGTGTGGGTGTGTGGTGTGAGTGTGTGTGTGTGTGGTGTGTGGGTGTGAGTGTGAGTGTGGTGTGTGAGTGTGTGAGTGTGGTGGGTGTGAGTGTGTGTGTGAGTGTGTGAGTGTGTGAGTGTGTGGTGGAGTGGTGTGTGAGTGTGTGAGTGTGTGAGGTGTGAGTGGAGTGTGGAGTGTGTGAGTGTGTGAGTGTGTGTGAGTGTGTGAGTGTGTGAGTGTGAGTGTGTGAGTGTGGTGGGTGAGTGTGTGAGTGGTGTGTGAGTGTGTGAGTGTGTGAGTGTGTGAGTGTGTGAGTGTGGAGGTGTGGTGGTGAGTGTGAGTGTGAGTGTGAGTGTGTGAGTGTGTGAGTGTGAGTGTGTGAGTGTGTGAGTGTGAGTGTGTGGTGGGAGTGTGTGTGTGAGTGTGGGTGTGAGTGTGGAGTGTGAGTGTGTGAGTGTGTGAGTGTGGTGTGAGTGTGGTGTGAGGTGTGTGAGTGTGTGAGTGTGTGAGGTGTGTGAGGTGTGAGTGTGAGGTGTGAGTGTGAGTGTGTGGAGTGTGTGAGTGTGAGTGTGTGAGTGTGTGTGGAGTGTGTGAGTGTGAGTGTGGAGTGTGTGAGTGTGTGTGAGTGTGTGAGTGTGTGAGTGTGTGAGTGTGTGAGTGTGTGGGTGTGGTGTGAGTGTGTGAGTGTGAGTGGGTGTGAGTGTGGTGTGTGAGTGTGTGTGAGGTGTGGAGTGTGTGAGTGTGTGGAGTGTGTGAGTGTGAGTGTGTGAGTGTGAGTGAGTGTGAGTGGTGAGTGTGTGAGTGTGTGAGTGTGTGAGGGTGTGTGAGTGTGTGAGTGTGGAGGTGTGAGTGTGTGAGTGTGTGATGTGGGTGTGAGTGTGTGAGTGTGTGTGAGTGTGGTGAGTGTGGAGTGTGTGAGTGTGTGAGTGTGTGAGTGTGGGAGTGTGTGAGTGTGTGAGTGTGTGGAGTGTGTGAGGTGTGGGTGTGTGAGGTGTGTGTGTGTGTGGTGTGATGTGGTGTGTGAGGTGTGAGTGTGTGTGAGTGTGGTGGAGTGTGTGAGTGTGTGAGTGTGGTGATGTGTGTGGTGTGTGTGTGTGTGTGTGGTGTGTGTGGTGTGTGTGGTGTGTGTGTGTGGTGGGTGGTGAGTGTGAGTGTGTGTGCTGTGTGTGGTGTGTGTGCGTGTGCGTGTGTGTGTGGTGTGCGTGTGGGTGTGGGTGTGGTGTGGTGTATGTGTGTGTGTTGTGTGTGGTGCGTGCGTGCGTGCGTGTATATATATATATATATATATATATATATATATATATATATATATATATATATATATATATATTTATGTATACGAGGTCTGATCAAAAAATACGATGAATAATTTTATTACAAATAAAGTAATAAGAAAATGTAAACTTTCACCATTAACACTCATACTTATCTTATCTTTTTTGGGGGTTTTTTAATGGTGTACTCTAAACGTTTCGATAACACTTACAGTTATCTTCGTCAGTAGTAATGTTTGTTAAAAATTGTTAAAGATGCTGTAAACAGTTTTGTCAAATTTGAAAAATTAAAACATAAACTTAAGCCTGCTATTAATATAACAGTTTGAGAAACGTGTAAAGCCAACTATAAAATTTTAGTAAAGAATAACTGGGTTATAAAAATTAAATATTGTTAAACTCGATTAAATTTTGTTAAATGTGTTTTTTGGCTGACAAATTTGATTGTTAGCTTTCGTCGTAGAGAGTGTTCTGGTTTGTCATCTTTGAGGCAGTTTAACAATAATTAATTTTTATGACCTAGTTATTCTTTACTTAAATTTTAGATTCAACTGTTTTATTTTCATATTGCGATAAAAACGGAAACATGGCATTCTAATCATTTCATTCATTCCTTAAAAATATTTGTTTTTCTATGTTTTGTAGACTGCATCCTTATCATTTAGTTCTCACCAAGCTTTATATGAAAGGAATTTCGATGCTAGGCTGGATTACTGCAATTGGATAATGGGTATGCTGGAAGAACAACCGCATATCATATCAAATATTTTGTGGACAGACGAAGCCATCTTTAGTAGTGCGGGCGGTGTTAATCTGCATAATATGCATTATTGAGCTGAATAAAATCCGCACTGGATGGACGAAGTGCAGCTTCAAGGTAGGTGGAGTCCTAATATTTGGTGTGGTATAGTTGATGGAAAAATCATAGGAACATATTTCTGTGAAAAAACTTTAAGTGGCGATACATATTTAAATTTTTTGGAAAGTGAATTGCCTATTTTATTAGAAGACATTTCCTTACAAACAAGAAGAGATCTGATATTTCAGCAAGATGGGTGTCCTGCGCACATTTGCAGGCGAGTTAGAGATTACTTGAATTTAAGATATCCATATAATTGGATATAAGGGGAAGTATATTTCCATGGCCAGCTAGATCTCCAGACTTAACATGTCTATACTTTTATCTATGGGGAAGATTGAAGGAGTTAGCATTTCAAACTCGACCAACCACGCGACAAGATATGAAACAACGCATTAGAAACGCAATAAATAGTATATCCATAGCTGAGATTGAACCAGCTATTATATCTATCGGCGATAGATTACGTCTTTGTGTGGACAATGATGGAACACATTTTAAACATTTAATTGGACATTAAGTTTTAATGTGTGTGATTTTTTTTTCATATATTTTGTTATTTAAAGTTTTAATACAGGCGTGAGCCAATACTAATTACGTATGTCTACGCGTTTTTACTTATATCTCGAGTTAGACAAAAGATATCAGCATGTGGTTTACGCAATTTTGTTACGAATTTAATCTGTTTCCGTTGTAATTTACAATACTTAGGTGTTTCCATTTAAAAATTGTAATATAGACAAATTTTAATTTTTTTTATTCGAAAGTGCCTTCTATATACGATAATTAAAACTAAATGCAATTGGTTTATAGTAGACGTAATTGGTTTATCTACGCCCTTTTGAATGAGAATAAATTCGTTAAAATAGGTTGATCCAAATCAGAGTTATAGGCATTTATTCATACAAACATTCCCACTCTCCACCACCGTTTATTTGAAAAAATACAGGAAAAAGTATTTAACAAAATTGATGCAGAAATTATGCATCATTCTAATTTACTTATTTAATACCTACTATGATTGGACATATTTTATAAAAAAAAGCTAGAAACTTGAAAGTTATTTCCAGTGATTTCCCTTGGCCGTTTTTACTATGGAATTTTTTTTCCCAAAGCTGTACGATAAACAGTTCCTGAGATATAGCCAGAGGATCGGCTTATTGGTCCACCTGGTGCTTATTACAACGTTGATTCCATGACTGGAATCATTTTTGGAAGGCTTCTTTCGGAAGGGCGTTCAGCTGCTCTTTCGTGACTATCTCAATGTCAGGGATGGTGTCAAAACGTTTTGCTTTTGGCACGGTTTTTATTTTTGGGAAAAGCCAGAAATTGCATGGTGCTAAATCTAGTAAGGGGGATGTGGACACACAGGAAGATCTTTATCAGCCAAAAACTCGCGAATCAGAAGCGATGTGTGACCCGGCGCATTGTCGTGATGCAGAAGTAAGCCATTAGCCCATTTTTCTGGTCTGTTTCTTCGTATATCGTTTCGCAAACGTTGCATAACGCCTGTGTAAAATACAGAATTTAAAGTTTTTATGCCCTCATTATCGAAAAAACTGTCAGCATGGTCTTTATGTTCGTCTTTGACTGACGTTCCTTTTTAGGGCGAGGGGAGTTAAGGATTTTTCATTGGGAATTCTGCAAATTGTTTAAACTTGTTTTCAGGTGAAAATCATCGAAATGATAGTTCCAATGCAATTTGGCTATCACTTACCATAAAACTCGTGCTTTAAATTTTGAATTTAAAAGTAATTCATTTAAGTAAAATTACTCGAAAACGGTGCGTCGTACCAAAAATTAATAAATGAGCTTTTCTTTTCATAATTGAACAAGAAATTCAATAATAACTTTTATTTTTAGAAACATCAGTGGCGAACCATTTGTTTTTCACAAAAAGATTAAACAACTGTTTTATACGCGCGCCACTGATAAACCCAAAAATATTTTAAGCTTTGTTATGAACGAATAAGTTGAAAAGTAAATATGTAATTAAAAATTATTATTAATTTTATTAAATACATAAATAAAAAGTTTACCTCAAGTAGAATTTGAACCTACGACCTGCACTGTGGTTGAGTACTCTATTTATTAAATAAAACTTTGTCACCCTTTATCTCTGTTGATGTTGATATTTCGAAAAAGCGTCAGAGAAAAAAAATATTATTTCTTGAGACCCTATTCGCTGGAGAAAGGATAACTCCAACTTTGGAATCACCCTGTATATACATTGTTTATTGTAAGATTCATATGTATGCAGATCATACGCAATTGTGCTGTTCATTCAAAAGCACTCAGTGGCTCTGTTATTTGGCAAAAAAGCGAATGATTTCAGATTAAGGATCAAATCAAATTAATTGTTAATAATTTACCGACACCGCTTGTTGACAAAGAAAAAAATTTGGGTTTAGTAATGCATAATAGTTTTACATATAAAGAGCAAGTTTCAAACAGTATACGACGTTCTTATGCTGCATTAAGAATCTTATACCCGCATAAATCGTCGTTAAGTAAAACTACCAAAGCAACTTTATGCAATTCGTTGGTTTTGTCACAATGCGCGTCTTGCGCTCCCGTTTATGGGCCTTGCGTAAATGCTGCTGATAGAAACCGTGTTCAACAAGTACAAAATGCATGCTTACGGTACATTCATGGTTGAACATGACAAATCCATATACTTTGTACTGTGCTTGTTTATATCATAAAATTATTTTGCGTAAAAAACCTTCATACTTACATATGTTTTAAAACAGATGTACATACTTTAAATATCAGAAACAAAGGATTCCAATTCACAAAATTTTCATTTTTGGACTTTTTGGAAGTTTTCGAAATATACGTTTAAGAAATATATGCGTCGGCACTTTTTGGAAAGTCAACATAAAGTTAATTTTGTGCATTTTTGTGGGTATATAGTATGGTGCACTTCCTTTCAAAAGTTTCGCGTACACTTTCAAAATCAAGTGTGGATAGGTCATTTTGGGTTAGGTTAAAGATAATATTCACTGAATTAACAAAAATTATAATCTGTCCTTCAGGACACAAATTATACTGTCTTACATAATAACTATACATAAAAACCAATGACTTTTACATTTAATTAAAACGAACATACAGCATCAAACCTTTTTCATGCTCTGTCAGTCGAGGCATTTTGACTTTTCAAAATTTTAAATGTCAGAGTTGATTACTTAGAACCCTGATTTAATACAACAAAAAATGGGTGTACGCGAAACTTTTGAAAGCAGTTGAAATTATGTTTTTTTGTTCTTTGGAATACTGTGTGTATTATTTGTGAACTTCAAACTGAAATAAACATTATCATATGTATGTATATATATATATATATATATATATATATATATATATATATATATATATATATATATATATATATATATATATATATATATATATATATATCGATCTCCCAAAATGTACAGCGACCCACTCATATATGTTTTCAATGTACTTCAAACTTCAGTGTTGCATTTACCGCATTTGAGTTATTTCGAATGAAATAAAATAAGACTCCGTCTTTATAACTCATTATCCACACAAACAGGGTATCCCAAAGATCACTGAGGTCTATATGTTTAGGCGTTAAATCCTTCTGTTAGATTTTAATAAAACTATGATTCTAGTTTTTCAGTTATTACAGATCAAGGGACGCATCATTACAACCCTTTTGCTCAGAAATCACTAAATCTATTAGCACCAAAAGTTTGTTTTTAGGTTATTACAATTTTGACATTTTCTTAAAACCTCAACTTTCACTGCTTTATTAGTGTTACCAATTGTATAGGTATGTAACTGCTTGTATATAATGCATGATGGTTTAGAAATGTGTATTAGGATAACAGTTTATTTTCAATTAATAATTTTCAAAACAATGTATGTAGCATTGATTGAATATTTTGATTATATTACATTAGCTTTGGAACGTGCTGCATACGGGGTGTACCAAATTTTGTTAACAGGAATTTGAAACTGTTTAGAAATAGTTATCTTAAACTGTCAAGGGTATTCCAACCAAAATTGTTACATAAGATTCTAGGACAAAGGGTCATACGATATGATAATATCAAGTTTGTACATTTGCCAGTTAATCGATACCGGCAATTCGATAAAAACAGTACGGCCCTGGATTAAGTTTCAATAATCACATTTAAATAGCACATTCAACTTTGAATAAAAAGTTCTGTAACGTTTGATATGTGACCCACTAAGTTTTATTGTTTGATTGTAATTAATTTCTTTGTGTTTTTATTGCTTTATTATACACTTGATATTCGTTATTTGGATAATCCCGCGTTTTGACTATTTCGTTCACTTACGGTAGGTAACACGTACACATATAATGCGTATAAGTTTGGAAATGTAAAGGTTTTAGCTGTGCAAAGATTTTGGACTTTTGGGAGTTGATATTGACCACTTGCTTCGACCTACGAAATGTTTCTATAATAGTTTCATTTAAAACCTAATCGTTAATTGATTATTCGGTGATAAAAATTCTCGTAGTAGGTTTATTAAACGTGAGAACGCCGCTTATTTCAATCCTATTTATTTAAAGTCGCGAAGGCTGTAGTTTGAGGTTCGTCCGTTTATCCGTCCATGTAGATGTATGCGAAATGTGTTGACTTTGTACATTTTAGTTAATATATTAATATTGAACGTAATTAGAAACCGGAGCTGGGTCAAAAGTTATGAAACCTAGTGAAATGTGAAGATTTCATAAAAAACTCGGGTTTACACATTTGTTCAAACTGTTCATGCCTTTCTCGCAGTGTAGTAGCTAACTGGCTATAGATAAGCCCCAAAAACTTTCATGATCAAGTTGTATTATGTCAAAAATTTAGATAAATAGAAATTGGCTGGTTTAAAGGACGAAACCTAATTTTTGAGTTAGATTTTGTAGGATTGCGCATTTTAGACATCATATTGGAAAAACTATGTTATCGTGTGTATTGATGAATATACGATATGTTTCTAATCATTCCGGGACAGAAATGCCCAAAATACATTGTTTGATGGTTAATAAATTTTATGAAAACTGTATTTATTCGTGAATTTCACTGGAAAAACGACATAACACGTAGTCTTGAAATTTTATGGTTTTTCGGTGTTGGTCACCATCTTGGCCCAAACATACCCAAAATCGTT
This sequence comes from Vesta saturnalis, assembly GCA_036346205.1. Lineage (NCBI taxonomy): Eukaryota > Metazoa > Arthropoda > Insecta > Coleoptera > Lampyridae > Vesta > Vesta saturnalis. The sequence continues at coordinate 238,100 of JARFJB010001393.1, read as the reverse complement.
ATTTACGAAACAATTTCGTTAGGAAAATTTCCCTGATTAGTAACATCCATAATATATATTTTCGCACTTCCGAGACTAAAGTAACAACTTCACTCCATTGTGACAAGGATTAAATATTGACGAAAGTTCCGTAAGGATTAAATTACAAAAGAATGGATTTTATAAGTATTTTATTGAAGAGAATTAATTTAAATGCATCGTACTGCTGCTCTTACACTTTCTTAGACTTTGGTGGTAGTAATTCTTCACTTACCTTTGTTGCTTTTTTATCAATTTTAGATAAAGTTCCTTCACTCATAATAGAGCTCACGACACACAGGACAGGACAATGACAATAACAATCATATGACAATGTTTCACAAATTATGCTTGTTACTAAGTAACGTAGAAGGGACTTTTCGAGAGAACATAGACACTACCGCAACAGCGGCCGTATTGGTATGCATTTCGCTTTGGACTTAATAATTATCTGTGTTTCTATAGCGGTTTCAATGTAATTTTTATATTATGATGTATACAGTTTCAGTTTCGGAAGTACGAAAAATATCCTATATACCTTGCGACTGAAGTACCTTTAATCCCTCAGGTAAATTATGCCCCTCTCTACGGTCGGGTCATAAACTTTACCTTCGGTCCCGCGGTATATAATGTACTATTATAAATAATTTTTTTGCATAGATGGGCCTTATTTTAGGTAAAAATGTTTCAACTACCTTTAACTGGTTTTTAGTATCAAATGAAATTTTGTAATTCCCCTTAATTCATTTTAGCAACTTTATCTGAATCGATTCTATAAAATATTTATGTGAAATTTGGATGAAACCTTTTTTTAAGTTTTATGTTATTGTTAATGAAAGAAAATAGAATCCATCCCACTTCTGATCCCGTAGTTTCATCATCACCAAAAATTACTGGGGTCTAGACAGTTAAGAGTTAATTAGTGAAATGGTATTGGGTATGTAGTTTTGACTAGTCAAAATTAGGCTTGGATGAATCTGGGTCGACGGTAGTGATCAGAAACGAATTAGGGCAGTTAACGCGTGTTTGTATCGAAAAAACGTATCGAATATAACATTTCAGTACATTTTGAGTTAAAATGGAGAAATATAACGATACAAGGGAATCATTTTATATTAATGACAGAAATAAATGGAAAACATGTGAAAAGGCTTTAGAAAATTACCGGTAACGCCTAAAGAACGGTAACTAAAAATAAGTATGTTTCATCTATGCCTTTAATTATAATATAATTTCGCTTTCTTAACTGAACAAAAGAATTAGATAGAAACACATCGTACGAAAAATAGTATAAGCTTTTCTCTATCTCCAAACATTGTTTCTCGACGAGTAAACTACCCTTAACGTTTTGGAGACTTCACTAAATCCTTAACTTTCGCCATGGTTATACTATTTTTTGTCCGATGTCTTTTTAAATCATTTGGTTGTATTAATAAAATGAAATTATAGGGCAGTTGGTTTTTGTAGATACAAATGTACAGATAAAAGGTGATTTATTGATACTCAATGTTTTAGAATTTAGATTGCACTTAACAATTATACTGGGTAAAATGGACCTACCGATCTAACATACGCATAATAAATTGATAAATACTATCGATCAGGAAATTTAGATCCTTTTCGTCTTATTTTAACGTAGAGGTTATCAAAACGTATATATTTTGATGAAAGCATATAATACATTACCAAATATAATGCTTCATCTTAAATTTACATAGTTTAAAGCAAGCCATATACGATACATCATAAGTTTCTGCTTTATATTTTATAACGCTTTTACGTTCGCGGGACGGTTATCCCTTAACAGAACTCTCTGATATGGGCGTTAGGGTAAATTTCGGAAGGGAAATTGAGGTATAATCGGGTTTCTCGGGCGCCAATCTAGGTAAATGGCGATGTAGAGGCCTAGATTCCTCTTCGCGGAGAATTGAAAGGCAAAAGCGGTCCGAATAGCGCCAGTGAAGACGTCGGTTTGCCAAGATCTCCGAAGAATTAAACTGGTTCCGGTATTTAAGACTTCTGTTTTTCTGAGTTGGAAATGCTCGGTCCCGGTAGTATGAATAAAAAAATTATCAGTTGTAAAAAAAATTATATAATTCCTGGTACAGAGGTCGGAAGAAAATGCGTCCATAGTCAGGTAAATAATAAAACAAATTAAGTTCTATAAGTTGTAAATTAGACAACAAAACGATTCGTCAAACGGCAAAAAAAATACATCAAACCCTTTTTCTCAGTTTGAGAAAAAAAATGTTATCGTGGTTAAATGGGATTAACTAAATTAGTATTTATCAAACAAATTCATAAAACTCCGAAAAGGTAGGTAATTACGGTGCGAAGACTAAAGCTCTAATTGTAACAACAATGCCGTAAAAAAACAAAGGTTGCGCTCTAATGCAACAAAAAACGCATTTAATGAGGTAAAAAAGGTATAAATTAGTAACTTTTGCATACAACAGTCACCTAATCACTGTTAAAAAAAGTTATAAGTGGTAAAACAAAATTAATAACCCCAGTGATTAAAATAATGAACTCAAAATCTAGAAAAATACATAATTGCCAACGGCGGCAGAAGACTAAAACTAAATTCGTGAAAAAATTTTTGTAATCGCCCAAACAGGCTCTAAGCTTCTGAAGCAGGCTATCTACGAAAATTTAATTTGTGCCGATAATTCTGAACTAAACAACTAATTGTGTGTCTGTAAATGCTTAGAACAAAATTAATACACAATTGATGTGTAAATTGAAAACAATTTTACTTGCGAATAAAATGTTCAACTATAAAGGCATACAAAAATAATTAATGTACCGATAGTTAACGTTGTGCTAATAGAAACACTGAGTTAAAGAAAACGGTAAACTGCAGAAAAGGAAAAAAAATACAAACTCGTAGATAATACGCTTATCCTAAAATTACACACGTACCAATACAAATTTAGTTAAATATATTTTCAATAAATGTCTACAAATATAAGCGAAACCGAGTGTTCCACAGATAATATGCGGGTGTAAACCTAATCTTCGTATTGATTAAAATTTTAAATGGTTCTTTCACTCGAAAACTAAAACTGTATACTGTACTACTGTTAACACGATAATTTAACCCAAATAAAAATTTCGGTTGTTTAAAAAAATAATTTCAAAATAATCGTACCATAATAAATTAGTAATAAAATACTTACTCTTAATAGAAGAAAAAACTGTGATAAACACGGTTTCGAAACCTTCTTATCATATAATCGAAATCAAAACACTAATTTGGCTAACGGCACTGATCAGTCAATAAAGCACTAAATATTAATAAATTCTGTCCACTTGCTAGTTATAATAATAGATATTAAAAAAATACGGAACTCAATTTAGCGAAAATATTTACGGAATGGATTTTTTTAGGTGACGGATGACGATAACAGTATTTGTTTCAGGAACGGAAATTATTGTTTCGTGGCAATTTGCAACACTATCGGCAAATTATACAACTGTCATTAATATACAAAGATTTATCCATTAAACGTAGAAGTCTCTCAAGTAATCTCATGTACCATCAATAAATGATATTTCCGTTGTTATTTCATTATATCCTTACCACGTACACGTACACGTACACGCACACGTACACGTACACGTACACATACACGTACACGTACACGTACACGTACACGTACACGTACACGTACACGTACACGTACACGTACTCGTACACGTACACGTACAAGTACACGTACACGTACACGTACACGTACACGTACAAGTACACGTACACGTACACGTACACGTACACGTACACGTACACGTACACGTGCACGTACACGTACACGTGAACGTACACGTACACGTACACGCACACGTACGCGTACACGTACACGTACACGTACCCGTACACGTACACGTCACGTACACGTACACGTACGTACGTACACGTACACGTACACGTACACGTACACGTACACGTACACGTACACGTACACGTACACGTACGTACATACACGTACGCACATACACATACACATACACACAACATACACATACACATACACACACATACACACACACACACATACACATACACACACACATACACACACATCACATACACATACACATACACATCACAACACTACACACACACAACACACACACATACACACACACAACACATACACATACAACACACACACACATCACACACACACACAACACACACACACACATACACACACACATACACATACACATACACATACACATACACACACATACACACACATACACATACACAACACACACACACACACACACACACAACACACACACATACACATCACACACACACACACAACACACACATACACAACACTACACACAACACACACAACACACACACACACACACACACACACACACACACACACACACACACACACACACACACACACACACACACACACACACACACACACACACACACGTACACGTATACATGCACGTGCACGTACACGTACCCGTACACGTACACGTACACGTACACGTCACGTACACGTACACGTAGACGTACGTACACGTACACGTACACGTACACGTACACGTACGCGTACGCATACACACTACACATACACATACACATACACATCACATACACATACACATACACACAACAACACATACACAACATACACATACACATACATACACATACAACACATACACATACACACATACACATACACACTACAACACACATACACATACACATACACACATCACATACACATACACATACACAACACATACACACATACACACACATACACATACACATACACATACACATACACATACACATACAACACATACACATACACATACACATACACATACACATATACACACACATACACAAGCACGCACGTATGCCCACACCCACACACATGCATACGTCATACGCATGTGCACGCGCGCAAGCACAAACACGCACGCGCGCGAGCACACACACACACACACACATGCAGTCATACAGACACACATTCATACACACACGTACATACATACACACACACACACACACACACACACACACACACACACACACACACACACACACACACACACACACACTCACACTTACACGCACACGAAAACGCACAGGCACTCGCCCATGTACATGCACACGAGCACCCACATATACTCACACACACGCTCACGTTCACGGACACGCACACATCCGCTCACTCACAGGTATGGATAAAGAAAGTTACTGTGTACCGTTTCTAAACATACTAATATCTAAAATTGAAAATACTTTGTAATTTAAGTTTTACCGAAAGTAGACACATGCTGTTAGATACCTTCATAAATTGACAAACCAACATCCGCGTCAAAAAATTACTGTAATTACATTTTTAATGGATCGCGCTAAACGAATGTGTTATCCTCATATTTTGAAAGATGAATATAAGTATTTAACAAAATTACTACAAGCCAATGAGTATTCACTTAAAGATATTAATAATGTTACTACACCAGCTAGACAAAACCACAAAGAAAAACTAGTTTAACGCTTTTCTTCCTTTTATAACTAATTTAACAAATAGAATTGAAAAATTCTAATGTAACATCGCATTAAGATTGTTTTTAAACTTACAAAAAGTATTAAGGAACGTTATTGTCACATAAAGATGTTTCAAATCCATTGTATCTTCCGAAGTCTGGAACTTGTCTTGTTCTTGTGGAAAAGTATAAACAGGAACCGAAAACGTAACTTTGATACAAGTCGTAAAGAAAATATTTATTAATAAATATAATAAATATTTGGAGATTGAATCAATCAGAGATGCCTGCAGTGATTTAGCATGCTTTAAGCAATTTAAATCATGAAATTCAATTTGGTAATATGTTTTATGTTCGTTTACATCGTGAAGCTATTGAGATATATAAACATCCTAATCACTTCAATAGACGAAAATATTCGTTTAAATAGGATTTGGTATCATACAATTAAAAAAGGCACAATGGTACGCCCTAATTTACGCTTCTCATACGTATAGGTTTTTTATTCCTGTGTTTTTCCTAGACCTTGAAGTAAATTATTTACCAATTACATATGCTAATTCACCAACGCACTACAATACTTTCAAATAGTAGCTAAAATTAAAAATCATATTAAACGTACACATTATGTTTTCACTGTACAGTAACAATTACCATTGCTAAGAATAAAACTTATTTCTTTTCCAGGCCTTTAATGGCTATGTCAAGTTTCTATTTCTGAATGGTATTGTCAATTTCAAATTAAAGTATTTTTTATAACTTTTTAACTTGATAAAATTTTGTTAAATTTGTTCTTTGATTATGGCGTTTTTCACTGTTAACCATCGTCCGTTAGGGGTTGTTCTGATATATCATTTTCAAGACCGTATAATAATATTAAGTGTATTAAAGATCTAGCTAACCTTTAGTAAAATAAAATAGAATTAAATTCCCTAGTTAGCTTTGCAAGTTTGTGAAATTGTATACTATTATTATCAGGCTTATATTTGCGTTTTCAAATTTCTTATTTCATAAATTTATTTCGATACCTTAAACAATTTTTAAATATATTAACAAAGGACTATAACTATAATTGGTATCGAAACGTTTAAATTTACATAAAGATAAATAAAAAATACACCTATGTGTGAAAACCGTGAGTTTACATTTGTAAACAACTGGTAATTGTATTCAGGTGGAAAAACAATTCCTCACTATAGAGCTGAAATGAGGCACTTTGAAGCAGCAAATATTAATTAAAATGAACCACGTTGTGTCCGGGAGTGCATAATAGTATGTGTCTGCGTGCATGCGTGTCGGTGTCTGTGTCCGTGTCCCTATCCGTGTCCGTGTCCGTGTCAGTGTCCGTGTCCGTGTCCGTGTCCGTGTCCGTGTCCGTGTCCGTGTCCGTGTCCGTGTCCGTGTCCGTGTCCGTGTCCGTGTCCGTGTCCGTGTCCGTGTCCGTATCCGTGTCCGTGTCCGTGTCCGTGTCCGTGTCCGTATCCGTGTCCGTGTCCGTGTCCGTGTACATGTCCGTGTCCGTGTCCCTATCCGTGTACATGTATGTCTGAGTCTGTGTCTTTGTCTATATCTGTCTGTGTCTGTGCCTGTGCCTGTGTCTGCGTCTGTGTCTGTGTCTGTGTCTGTGTCGTGTCTGTCTGTGTCTGTGTCTGTGTCCTGTGTCTGTGTCTGTGTCTGTGTCTGTGTCTGTGTCTGTGTCTGTGTCTGTGTCTGTTTCTGTGTCTGTGTCTGTGTCTGTGTCTGTGTCTGTGTCTGTGTCTGTGTCTGTGTCTGTGTCTGTGCCTGTGCCTGTGCCTGTGCCTGTGCCTGTGCCTGTGCCTGTGCCTGTGTCTGTGCATGTGCCTGTGCCTGTGCCTGTGCCTGTGTCTGTGTCTGTGTCTGTCCCTGTGTCTGTGTGTCTGTCTGTGTCTGTCTGTGTCTGTGTCTGTGTCTGTGTCTGTGTCTGTGTCTGTCTGTGTCTGTGTCTGTGTCTGTGTCTGTGTCTGTGTCTGTGTCTGTGTCTGTGTCTGTGTCTGTGTCTGTGTCTGTGTCTGTGTCTGTGTCTGTGTCTGTGTCTGTGTCTGTGTCTGTGTCTGTGTCTGTGTCTGTGTCTGTGTCTGTGTCTGTGTCTGTGTCTGTGTCTGTGTCTGTGTCTGTGTCTGTGTCTGTGTCTGTGTCTGTGTCTGTGTCTGTGTCTGTGTCTGTGTCTGTGTCTGTGTCTGTGTCTGTGTCTGTGTCTGTGTCTGTGTCTGTGTCTGTGTCTGTGTCTGTGTCTGTGTCTGTGTCTGTGTCTGTGTCTGTGTCTGTGTCTGTGTCTGTGTCTGTCTGTGTAATTAAGAAGTACATTAATTTAAAACCGAAACATGCGGCCGACAAATGTACTTGCAGCCCTGTTGACGTTAATACATTTTGCCAAATTCCCCCCAATTTTGCGAATGAATACACAGGTCATTCGTTTCATCGCACTTCAACTACAATCTTGACGGATAGAGGTACCGGTGTTAGAACGCCAAAGAGACACGACGATTAGAGCAGCGAAGGAGCTTCTACAGATTTACTTGTACGGTTGGTCTTGACATGAATGGATTAATTACTAACAATTATATTATATTTCGTGGTCAGCAGAATCTTAAAACATTAAGGCACGTATTCCATAAAGTGACGGATTATTAGTAATTTTGACATTTATATTTACAGCATTTTGATACTAGTCTGCAATAAAAAACTTTTCAGTGAATCTAAAGGCTTCAAACAAAGCAAATAACTGCGATTGTATGATAATACACAGTTCATTGTATTTTGACAGGTTTTTACAATTTTGTTTTAAAATCCTTCACGAGATAGAATGTTGAGCATTAAAAAATTTGGGAATGTGTGCTTCAATGAGTCTCTTGTTTTTTCTTGGTAATATGCAAAAGTAATCGAGTTATTACTCCATCTATGAAACAACTGTATATACAATTTTTAATCAATACAAGTATTGAATTAGAGATAATAGGAATTTTAGTAGGAAAGCGCAATACTAAAACGGCTTATAAACTTTATAAAACAAAACATTTATTTAGAAAAGATAAAATAGGAACAAGCTCTCCATATCACATTTTCGGACTAATGCACACTCAGGTTATACGAATTTCATTTACGTTACGTTTCTGTTGAGCTACCCATAAAATAGGATTTTATTATATTTAATATAAACTCAGAAACAGAGCTGAAAACAACACATCTTCTAATATATTTTTGTTACGTTGCAGAATATTAAGGAAAACGAAGATTATCTAAATATGCCATTGTTGTTCTAACACGTAGCATTTAGGTGGAGAGCACCTTAAACGGAGAGCTAAGATGTTTAGTACCATCTGTAAAATAAACAGATATACACACAAGTGCATTTACATCAATTACATGGCTTATCACTTTATCTAGGATTAGTACAACCTACTTTGTATTTTACTGAAAATAGTGATTTTAAAGTAGCAAATTCATACGGGTCTACATTTAATTTTACATAACTAAGAAAAATGCATATTTTGGAAAACAGAATACGAATTACAAGAATGGAAAATAAAAGGATGTGTATTTATTACCAAATTAAAAAAAAAAGTTTCAGAAATATGTAAGTAAACGTTCTTTCTTTACATATTGGAGATATTTTAAAATAAGCTAAGAAAATGAACGTTTGATATTTGCATTATTTTAAAATTATTTTTCAGAGAATCGTTTATTAAGCAATTGCAAATCACTCATTAATAGGGTCTATTAATCAACGATTTAAATGAAGTTGATAGGAAGCCCTGAATTGATTTGTATGAAACATTTAACAATGAATGCATAGCGTCAAGGAATGAGAACTGTCAGACGTTCCATACTTTCATTACGAGATGGCCGTCCGGTCGACATAAAATTTTCACTTTGGAAAAGCAGGAAAGTTAAAGAAAGCGATTGTCTGAAACATATTGTAACCAACTCGTGTATTAATGTGCGATTAAAGATCTCGAATTTTATCGTTAATCACGTTCATTCATTCATACACATGATAGTTAATAACTAATAATTTAGTAAAAAAAAATCAGTTTTATACAGAATATCTATATATTTTTACATACTTATTATGTTATCGATACGTTCTGTGCGGATTAAGATTGTGTTAATTCGTGTTTTGGATTTTAAGTTCTTCTTGCATATAAAAGTTATTGTAACATTTATTTAATTAAGTCGTATATTTGCGGAAGCGAGAAGGAGATTCCGTTTTCTTCGGTTCGAATCGATCCCTACAGAAAACGGCGTGAGGTTTTCCCATAATCTATTTTATTGGTCAGATGATATTTTATTTATTATAATATTCTTAGACTTGAATCTTTTAGAAATTTCGGTCGCATAACTGAAGGTATGAGTATTACCGCATTGACAAATGTGCCGTGTGTATTTTTAGGCAAAAAGCAATACTCTTTGTTAATTGATTTTTCAAAGGTTCTAAACTAACCAACAAATTTTTAATCTTCTGTTTTCAGTTATCTTTAAATCTTCATGAGCATTAAATTAAGACCATCGTTATACAAGTAATTTTTGTGGCCAATTATTCTGCTATTTATTGCTTGAATAAGTTTGAAATGCGCGATTAGTTGGAAATTCTATCAGTCGGTTAGGAGTCACTCCTAAATGATGCTGAACATAGAAAAGTATTAAAATGGGTTTTCTATTTCTTGAGTGTTTAGTATAGTTACTATGGTATTAAATAGATTTATGATCTATTAGTGTATGGGAGGAGTGGTATACGGCAAGGCTGTTTTTTCACAAGTTATGTGACACATACCTTCATGAAGCTATGTGTCCGTATCCTCCGGGTTATAGCTAGTTGCAGCATAATAGTCGTACTGAACGACATTAGCTTAGTTATTATTTTATTTCAAAAGACATGCTGCTTCCGCGTAACTGCTATTTTCTTTCCAGAAAACTAAATAATCTGCAACCAAAATTTGAATAGGTTACTTCGTTTCTGAGTTGTAGCAAATTTTTTATTTTTTCCATTTCTAACGATTTTTCAAAAATATATAATACCATTAATACGAGGCAGGTTCAATAAATACACATTCGAGCGGTGTATTTAAACTAAACAAAATTGCCATTACTACACAGATAGGTATCCCACTGCTTCATAAAACAGGTGTTGTACCATTCCTCTGGCTGTTCCCGGAACCATGTCAATACTGCCTGCTGGACTTCAGCGTCCGACTGAAATCGCTGTCCCTTGAGCGCCTTCTTTAATGGTCCAAAGACATGGAAGTCAGAGGGTGACAGATCCGGGCCGTAAGGGGGGTGCTCTAATACCTCTCACTTCATCCGCGCTATCTGTGACGTGATGATGTTAGCGATATGCGGACGGGCGTTATCGTGGAGGATCACGCCTTCCGCAAGCATCCCAGGACGTTTTTTCTTTATGGCTGTACACAAACGAGCCAAAGTTTTACAGTATCGGACAGTATTGATGTTAACATGAGGGTCTTTAAATTCAAGAAGTAATGGTCCGCGGGGATCAAAAAAGCAGGTAATCATAGCCTTGCCGGCGGAAGGTTGAGTTTTGAATTTCTGGTGCCTTGGAGACGATAGATGTTCCCAATGCATACTATCACGTTCCGACTCATGCTCATAATGGTGACACCAACTTTCGTCACCGGCAACAATTTGGTGCAAGAAGGAATCTTCTTCACGGCACCGCTGAAGAAGTGAAAGACCAATGCGGTTGGCATTGTGTTTTTCAGTCAGTTGACGGGATATCCATTGTGCACACACCTTTCTGTATCGATCCTCATGAATTACAGCATGGATTATTCCCACACTGATATCAAAACGATCTGCCAATTCTCTAACTCGAACCCGTCTACTCTCCACAACGGCTGCTCGCACAGCAGCGACATTGGCGTCACTCTTCGTAAGTCGAGGAGCGCCCGGCCTTGGCAAATCCGCTGTCGATTGTCGTCCATTACTGAACTTCCGACACCATTCCACGACTGTGGTTTTCGAAGGACACTGTTCACCATAAACATCTTGTATTCTCCGATAAATTTGAATAGGGGTGTTGCCCTCAACGTTTAAAAACTGTATTACTGCTCGGTGATCGGTCTTACACGCTCCAACGATACGACCTGCCATACTGAAACGCGCACAACGACTGCGCATTCTACGAATATCACGAGTCAACTGTCACAGTAGACACCTCCATTACCGGCGGCCGTCTTATGCAACTTTCTGAGGTTATAGCGACAGCGCTCGAACGTGTATTTATTGAACCTGTCTCGTAGTTACTTTCAAAACCGGATGCATTTTAATTTCATTTTTCGTGCTTGTATATCATAAAACACCTTCAAAAACAATTATGATAACCGTCAAATTTTCGTTTTTGATTTCTGTTGCATGACATAAGCGTACCTTCTATTAGTCAAATGAATGGTATCTGACAAGGCAGATTTGGTTTCAATGTGGCTTTTTTTATTTTAAATAATAAAATTGAAGGTGTGGTTTACGAAGGAACATTGACAGGGTTTCGATATTCAAACATCGGGAACGTATTTTCTTACATGTTTGATAATGATTTTCAACAAGGAGACCCGAAATTTATTTTAGGCCAGATTGAATCCAAGCTCACAATTTTCAGGAGTTAATACATTTTTAAATGAAACTTACAGTGATCGTTGTATTGAAACCATGTACCTAATAGTAGTAATAGTACCTATTATGGATTCTTGAAAAGCTAATGATATTACTCGAAATTGGTAGGAGTCAGAAATGGATACGGAACTGGATAAGACTTAGTCTTTAACTCAAAAATAACTGTACGGGTAACCGAGATACAAGAAGTAGTTAAAAATAGTAAAAAACATAAAAACGCCCTGTATCTCATAAACAAGGTAACCTATGAAAATTTACCACTCAGGGCCACGCACCGGTATCTGTTGCTATGGTTGTGCGTGGTACGGCTGCACGATCAACTTTATATGCGGAGAGCATATTTTTTCAATATTTATATGTTCCAAGGTTCAAAAATAGCAATATATTTGTCTAAAAGTTTTAAACTTGTAGAAGGAGAAACATACTGCCGTGCTTTAAGAACCCGTACCACTTAAAATTTGGTACTTTTGTGTGTTAACAGTCCATGGGGACTGCTTTATGTGTTTCGCCTAGGTAAACAATCGGGTATCCAATTAATAATAAACTACTCGCTAGTATATACACCGTTGTTTTTCGGCATCATTTTCTGTCATGTTATGTTTCGTTAAAAGTATATAAAAATTGTTTATTGTTCTTCACTTTATGATAATCTGCATATGAAATGAATGGCAATAGTAAGTACTGCAAAACAGCACACGTCGTTACTGCTCCAGCAGGAACGCCATCGCATGTCATTTCGGTAGTCACCACTCACCATGGACCGGTACCGCACAGTAAACAGTACATATGTCACTCGGCAGTGGAGGATCCACAGAATTCCCCACCTAGGAATGCTGTCAAGCTTTCGGTGAAAATGGTATAAATAGTGGACTCGAAGAGAACAGAATCACTCAAGTTGTGCAAATCTTCTTAGCACATTGAAGGCCATTGAGTCTGCTGATCTCACTTTCCGCAACTTAATCTGTGGAAGTCTGCATTTACAACTCGCAGGCCGCTGAGACTGGCGGTCTGGATTAAGCACTACAACCTTTACCACCAACACCAGGAGTAGGCAGATTGAGTCCTGACGCAACAACCTTTGACGTGCCGTATTAATACCAACTCTCCTACCGAGTGGCGACAGTGTACACATTGACTACTTGTGATATGTACTGTATCATGACAGGACTTCGCATTTCGTATAAATTGTGTTATTGTATGGACAGGACTGTTTTATCTCATGTGCTAATCATTTAGCATTCCACCTTTGCAATTGTTAACTATATTTTCAATCGAGCCGCGGGTGCGGGGAAGGATCACCCATGTCAGCAAGCACGCGCCTCTAATTCAGAATTGTTTGCTGTTAGTTGATTGTCGTTTATACTTATACTACGATAACTGTGAACAATACAGTACAGTAAACTTTGAGCACATTGTGTGTGCTATAGACCTGCAAGTGTAAAGCGAACATCGACGTGTAACACCCATGTTAATTGAGTTAGTCGGACTATCTCCACATTTTTCGCTTTTAGAGCGCTACGTTTTTGAAGATGATTCTTTTTTATCTCATCATGCTTAGTCATAAGAAGGACTGTTGTTTGCACTTGATTAGAATACATATATATATATATATATATATATATATATATATATATTATATATATATATATATATATATATATATATATATATGTATATATATTGCGATGGTTATAAATAGGTGTAATAGAGGGGGTAGAGTTTTATCGAGTTCAAATATTAGATAGTATGCAAGTTCAAATAAAGTTGAAGAAGTTATACAATTTGTTATGAGGAAAATATAGTATACGAATACAAACAGATGGTTTTTATGCAACAAAACAGGTTTTATGGGGTTTGCACAATGATGTTGTATTCATAAAAGCATTGAGCTATGGCAGTGCCATGTTAAAAAGGTCAACACGGTACATATTAGTGTGTTAAAGATAAATAAGAAATTTCACATGTAAATCAATATAATTAAGCAATTAAACACATAACAGATATTAATTACATGAAGTACAATAATCCTAATGTGTAGAACATGTATAATAATTGGTACAATGCATAAAAACTCTGCGAACTATAAAAAGGGTTATGGTACCAAGACGTTTTGTTGGTAGATCATAGACTAAGTGTTTAAAAAGTGCTTAAGAAGCTAAAGTGCCTTAGAAATATATCTAAGAACATGAGCAACAGATGTGCAATGTGAAATTAACAATATAAATACAATTTGTGTGCAAAAACTTACAAAATAAGTTAACACTATGAAAGTATGAAAGTACAAAATTAGAAACTGTAGAGTACAGATAAACAGTGGTTAGGTTAGGTTAGGTAAACATTACAAGTGATATAAACGTTTAAAACGCAAAATTAAATTAAATTATATAAAGTTAGGTTAAGCACAAAATTTAAGAATTTTACAAATTTATAGCTTATTTAGGACAATATAAGTTCAGAATAAATTATAAAAGCATATAATAATAAGGTTTCCCGTATTTTTACAAAGAAATTAACATTAAATGTGTAATTTAAACATAAATTTAGAAAAGTTGGGTTAAGTACCTAAAATTAAGGTATTAAAGTAGAAATTTTGCTAAAACTATGTAAAATATTTTGAAATAAGTGTATTCTTATACAGTTTTTTTATGCAGAAGCTGAATGTCATCAGTTTAGTTGTAAAATATAAAATTTGTTATATGTTAGTAATTTTAGGTATAAAATTGTCAAAATCTAAATTGATGAAGAAAATTATAGCATGATAGGTGTATATTTATGCAGAAGTCCAAAAATGTATTTAAAAAGCAAATCCGAATTGAATTGAAAAAGTTATGGCATAATTTATGTTTTAGTTAAATCAATTTTTGTTTAGACCAATCGAATGCAAGGATCTTTTGTATGTAATGTTAAAAAAAAATTGAAAGCTTTGGTATCCATGAGAAGTTATAAAAGGGATTGCTCCTGATTTCTCACCCCTTTTTTTAATTCTTTTAATTCTTTTGTGGCTAACAAGTCATAGTCCTAATAGTGCATTTTTTAACATGTAGGTTAAAATTTTCGTAAATATTATCGGAAATGAACTGCGATTAACGTAGAGTTCTCACTCTTGTTGAACATCGGTTGATGTGCATTTTTTTTTATTTAAATAAAATTCTTCTGTTATTTTTGGATGTGATGTTTATTTTTCTCAAAAGTGATTGAGGTTATAAAATAATTTTAACTTCAAATTGGTATCTAAAATAAAAGTGTTAGCAATTATAAAATTTTTATGAAAGAATAAATTACAAGATTAATCCGGAAAATTAGTGAATATTTAAATCAATAGTTAAATAAATATTCAATTAAAATAAAAGTGCAATTATAAAAGTAAATGAGCATCTTACCCAAGTGCAACGTATTTATCACAAAGAAGATTTATCACAACTTATGAAGCTGGATGAATTTATGGAAATTAAGCAGTACCATTTTCAACAGGAAGGCGGTAACATCGTTAGATGGAATGAAGTTTACATCCAATGTTAACATGGAACAAGTTTAAGGTGACCATTTAATGGAAAATTCAACAACACATGTGAGTTTATTTTATTATCATAACCTAACAAATTGCATTGAGTATTATTTTGATGTCCTGTATATATGTTTTTTTTTTGAATTTGTGTATAATTGTTGTGCGACGACGTGTATCAATATCTGGAAATGTAATGTACAAGTGTAATCATAAATGCAATAATTCTAATTTAAAGAAAATCAAAATCGTAATTTGCACATATTTTAGTTTAGCAAGGATGCAACGCATGCGTACATTTTGCAAATTCCATAGAAGTCTGTTACACGTTAAAGCAAATAATTGCAAAGAATTATAAAATTTTACACATGGACAATTTCTTGCGTGAAAATAATGTTTATAATTTCACGTTAATATTTCAATTTATAATTAACGGGTTAAATGATTATTTTTATTTGCCAACAAAATCCAATTGAACTCTATCCCCATGTATACTTATTAAATTAAATAAATAATTATCAAGTCAATTATACATAGCAAATATATATATATATATATATATATATATATATATACAGGGTGTCCCAATAGTGCATATTCGGTCGATAGCTCCTTAGCCATTAAGCTTAGGAGATAAGTTTAAATACGAGAGTTGTCTATTTTGATAAGCTGCATAATCTCAAAACAGCTTGGTTTCTACAGGGTGTAATATAAAAGCGGTACAATATAGAACTTTCGATTTTTAAATAGAACACTATATATTATTTTATTTTTCGATTCTCCTTATAATTTCACATCTTTTTTATAAGGATTACTTACAAGCTAAATCTTACAGTTTTTGAGATATTTGCAAAATTAACTAAAAATTGACATTTTTATGTAGTAATTCAAGTAGGCGTATCTCAGTCTTTGGTATAGAATTTATTCATACATGAGCTTACTTTAATCTATTGTCAAAATTGGATTTCAATATGATCACAAAAATTAATTCAATAACATAAATTTGAAAATGCTATGTCTTAATTTTTTTAAATGGCACACCTTATATTTTTTTAATGCCTTGTCTTCGTCTATTAGTCGGATATCATTTCTGTTAAATATGCTATATACCTATCTCTAATAGTTTCGGAGATATTTAAGTTTGTTCAATTTATTTCGTTGATAACACTGAAGAATAGTAACATTAGTCGGTCTTATGAATACATAAGAAACTAAAAAACATATTAACTGAAATACAAACACTTGAAATTATAATAAATGTTCAATGTGACCACCATTTTGTTGCTGGAAAACATGAAGTCTTTGAACAAACGACAGATTTACTTTTCGTAACGTGAAAACATATATTTTGAATGACGTCTCTAATTCTTGCCTTCATATCATCTACAGTCGTTGGAGGAGTTTGATAGACTTTTTCTTTAATCCAACTCCAAAGAAAAAAGTCCAGCTTTGTCAAGTCAGGCGATCTTGCAGGCTCTCCTCTTCCAATCCATTTGTTTTGAAACTGGATATTTAAATAATTTCTTACGTTTCTGCTAAAATGCGGAGGAGCGCCATCTAATTGCAGCCACATTTCTCTAAGGGTTTGTAAAGGTAAATCTTCAATAAAAGTTTCAAATTCGTTGCGCAAGAAGTTTAAAAATGAATTTCCATTGAACGTGTTTTCAAAAAAATATGGTCCTATAATTCTTTCCCCAATAATTCCGGCTCAAACATTAAGTGACCTGGGGTGTTGATGATCAAGAGGAATTATAAATCTGGGATTCTCAGTATCGTAATAATGGAAATTATGTCTATTAACGTATTCATTTTTGTGGACAGTAGCTTCATCAGTAAATAAGATCGTGGTAAAATAGTTGGGTTTTTCTAAATTTTTATTTATGGGCCAATTGCAAAAGTTTAATCTAATAAGGAAGTCACCCATACATGGTATGGATGATATTTATATTTTTTTTATAATTCTATTAACTGATGTTTTTGAAACTCCAACTTCTAGTTCCAATTGTCGGCAAGAAACGTGAGGATTTTCAATCACGGATTGAAAAATGTTCATTACCTTCGTTAATTGCGGTTCTTTCTCGTTCTAATTAGATGAGTTAAAAGCCAAGTTCTTCTTTCGAAAAATTCATTTTGTAATTTAGGAAATAAGTATACAATACTACACAAATATTAGCACTGTTTGACAAGTTTGATTTCTTCATTTGTTTTCGTTCATCTTTTGTTTCACGCTCTTTTGATTAAATTGTTTAATTTTACGATGAATCGTTTAAAAACATCTCAAATATCTCTTAAAAATGGTGGTTTCATACAATATTTATTATAATTACAATTTGTGTATTTCAGTTTCTTATGTATACACAGCTTGCTTTGACCGACTAATGTTACTCTTCATCAGTGTTATCAACGAAAAAAATTTAACAAACTTAAATATCTCCTAAACTATTAGAGAACATATTTAATAAAAATTAAAGCCGACTAATAGACGAAGACAAGGCGTTAAAAAATATAGGGTTTGCTATTTAAACAAATGAAGATATAGTATTTTCAAATTTACGTTGTTGAATTAATTTTTGTGATCACCCGTTTATTCAAAGACTTCATGTTTACCAGCAACAAAATGGTGGTCACATTGATCATTTATTATAATTTTAAGTGTTTCTATTTCAGTTAATATGTTTTTTAGTTTCTTATGTATTCATAGCTTGCTTTAACCAACCAATTTTACTCTTCTTCAGTGTTATCAACGAAAAAAATTGAACAAACTTAAATATCTCCGAAATTATTAGAGATAGGTATAGAACATATTTAATAGAAATGAAAGCCGACTAATAGACGAAGACAAGGCATTAGAAAAATATAGGGTGTGCTATTTAAAAAAATGAAGATATAGCATTTTCAAATTTAAGTTATTGAATTAATTTTTGTGATCACTCTGTATGTTGAAATCCAATTTTGACAATAGATTAAAGTAAGCTCATGTATGAATAAATTCTATACCAAAGATTATTTTTTTATCTTTAAAAATAACTGAGGTATGCCTACTTGAATTACTACATAAAAATGTCAGTTTTTGGTTAACTTTGCAAATAACTCAAAAACTGTAAGATTTAGCTTATAAGTAATTCTTATACAAAAGAAATAGTAAATAATATATATAATATATAGGGTGTCCTATTTAAAAATTAAAAGTTCTATATTGTACCGGTTTTATATTACACTCTGTAGAAACCAAACCATTTTTAGATTATGCAGCTTATAAAAATAGACAACTTTCGTATTTAAACTTATCTTCTAAGTTTAATGGCTAAGGAGCTATCGACCGAATACGCACTATTGGGACACCCTATATATATATATATATATATATATATATATATATATATATATATATATATATATATATATATATATTATATATAGAAAATTGTTTGATACTCGTACCTATTTTCAAAATTCAATACCATTGTTAAACTTTATTTCTATTACATACTAGACATTCACATTGTAAATTTGTATGAAGAGTTGTTACTTTTAACTGTATATACATTTTAGATAAGAATATATTGAGTTACATTTAAGTTTACATCAAAAGAGAACCTTAGTTTACATACCAGTATAAAAAATTTCTGTTTCATAAAGTCAAACATTAAAACACATTATAAACTCAAAATAGAAAATGATATAAAAAATTAATCCTGTTAGACGTAACCATAAATATCTATAAGGAACTAATGATTTTTCTTCCTTTCGTAACTGGCGTTACGGATAAAATTAAAAATATATTAAATAATCATGGTATTAACTTAAATCAACAAGAGCATTGGAAGCACGAAACATAGCTTAGGCACTAGACGTTAAAAACATGAGATGTAAGTCTGTCGTAGCTGACCATACGTTAAATATATAGTATAAATTAAAAAATCTATACTAGAAATTTATTTATTATTAACATTAAAACAAGAAAATTTACGTGCTAAATTCATATATTTTCCTTTTTTATAAAAAAGTATCTTGTCGTTAAAATTTACACATTATTCACGCCAGGAGAGAATGTGTTTAACATGCATTAGTTTATGAACCAAGCTATCCAAATTGTTTATACTGCCATCTCATATCAAAGCGGCTTTAAAAAAGAATAGAAACATACTTGTAGTGCATTTGACATAATCGACATATGTCATCGAATAGTTTCATGCAATGAAAAGAGAAATAGAATACTTGTTGGTATTGTTTAACATGCATTTTAATTCTAATTTGACTAACGCGTAATTTTAGCACATAATGTTTCACTGTCTTGCATTCAAGAGCTAGATAGTTAGTGGAGTTGATCGGCCTATTTCCACAGTTTTTTTTTTGAGCGTGACGTTTCGGAAGCGGACTCTGCTTTCGCCATCAGTAGAGTGCGGATAAAAAGCACTTATTTTGTGAAAAAAGCGCTTAAAAAAGCAATAAAAAGCTGAAAAAAGCAGCAAAATCCTAAAAAAAGGCGAAATTAACCGAGAAAATTGAATGGCATCACTTTTTAATAAAATTGTAATTGTAAAATACAAAAATTTGGCACATTGGCTGATTTTTGCAAATAAATACCTCGATAAACACATTTAATATAAAGTGAACAGAACTTTAAACAAATAGAACTCGTAAAAAAGGTATTACTAATTGTGTTGTAGTCTTAATTGTAATATGTATTCACAATAATATATTTTTGTCAATATTTTCCATTGAAAATTTTGTCTTCTGTCGGTTTTATAAATTGAAAACGACCTTTCAACATCCACTAACGTAGCAGGTGCATTTTTGTATATATCCATTGGAATAGTAATGTCGAAATTATCAATGACTTCATTTTTCAGCGCTTTAGAACAATTTCGGAGTATTCGGAAACCCTCATTTTTACTAATTACTTGTGAAAATTTCGCTTTAATAGTGTTTGCCACAGTACCAGCTGCATTGTTAATTTTATTTTCAAAATCATTAACAATGCCGGCTGCTTCACAGAGTGAGAGATTTTTAGCTACAAGTTTTGTGATACTGACACTAATAAAATCGTAGTTTGCTTTTACAGATGCCAGATTTTGTTTCAAAGCATTATTTTGAACCAGGTTGTGGCACTCTTGTATTGACGCTGCAGCATTTTCGGGCAATTGCAAAACAAATGTCTTGAAAGCTTCAAAATTACTTGTATAATAGTTCAATCCATGTTCCCCATCTGGTAATAACGGGTTCCGGTGGAAGACCTATATCTGGATTAGCATTCTTAAACGCTTGCACACGTAAAGGTCATTTCACAAAAACTGTATTACCATTAGAAATTAAATTGTTAACTAAACGATACTGCAACCTTACAGTCTCCGCTACGCGCGACAATCCATGTGCTAGACAAGTACAGTGCACCATATTTGGGTAGAAAACTTTTAAACATGCAGCAGCTTTCACCATGCAAGTTGCACCATCAGTTAACAACAACGCAATTTTATTAGGTAAAAATAAATGTGTTAGTCCATCTTGTACAAAGCGTGAAATAGTTAGGTGGTTAGTCTTCTCTAACGATTTACATGCAACCAAATAAGGCTTTTCGTTTGCGTTTTCATCTTCACTACTCGATAAAATGCCAACTGACAGATTAGCCACATATCTTTCACAAGAATCGGTAGTTTAATCTACAGTAATGTACAAATATTGATCTTTAACTTTAATTTTAATTTGAAAAAATACTTCTTCATACATCGTGCTTATGTACTTCTTTCTTAAAGAGCTTTCAGTAGGTAAAATTCTAGCACAATACGTCTCAAAAAAATTTTTTAAGGGCTCATTATTTAATTTTGTTAACGGTATATTTGCCGATACAATCGCTTTGCATAAATCGGAAGCGATTTTTCAGCCAAAGTCTGTTGTTGTTTCGGTCATTGTTTGCTGCTTTGTAACGGATTTAATTTTGCAATTCTTTTGGTGTATTGGCGTATTCACATGTTGAATTACGTTATGCTTTTTATCCATTGCAATCCGAAAATATGTTTTATATTCATAAACACAAACTTATTTCCTTCTCCTTCATTAGCTTTTCGAGTTTCTTCTGCAGAATTTCCTTTCTACTTCTGGTAGTTGTATTTATCCTATCAAGGTCTTGTTCGTTCACTCGATTTCGAATAGTTTCTCTAATCTCGTTGGATTGGTGTTCGAGCTGGTACTTTCTGAAAGGGTGATGTCTGATTCGTTCTTTGACTAAGTAAATATTCGAAGACCAAGGAAATGCACAAGGAAATTCAGCAGAAGAAACTCGAAAAGCTAATGAAGGAGAAGAAAGAACCGACCAACATCAATCGAAAAAACATTGCCTTAAACATCTCTAAACGACACTCAAACGAAAACGTAATGCAGGTTTTGGCCAAAGGTTTTAACTATGCAATAACGCCGAGGTATATTTCTAAAGTCGATGTAATAACCGCAGTCGAAGAAACAGCTATGAAGTTAGATCCTCAAGAAGCCGAAGAATACAGAAGTAAGGTTAGATCAGTCCTAGATTCATCTAGGCGAACTAAACCTAATCTCTCTAACCTAGAAAGGAGAGCGGTCATTTCCCTTAAGAGTGACCCAACGATCAAAATTCTCCCGGCAGATAAAGGAAACGCGACTGTGGTAATTGATATGGACACTTACAATAGCAAGATCCAAGAACTACTAGACGGGGGCGAGTGCAAACAAATACCAAAAGACCCCAGACCATCAATCGAAAGACGGATATACCTCACACTGGCAAAACATAAGGGGGAGTTATCCGATTACCAGAGAACTAGACTTACCCCACACTACTGCAAACTTCCGCATCTGTACAGCCTACCAAAGATTTATAAGCAAGGAATTCTCCTGAGACCAATTGTGAGATTGAGAAACTCACCTTGTCACCCATTATCACACTATCTGTTAGGTATGATCACACCCTTATCGGGAAAAACCGAGTCTATGGTCAAGAATACGCAGCACTTCGTGGAAACCATTAGAAACTTCCAACCAAAACACGGGGAAATACTGGTAAGCTTCGACATTGTGAGTCTATTCACAAATGTGTCTACCGATAAGGCACTAACTATCATAAGGGACAAGGAAAAGAATGAAACGTTAGACGAACGCACGCAACTCTCGGTAAACTCAATTATGGAACTTCTGACAATATGCATTAGAACTACATATTTACAGGTAGAAGACAAATTCTACCAACAAGAGTTTGAGATGGCGATGGGTTCCCCACTATCACCTATAGTGAGTTATATATATATATATATATATATATATATATATATATATATATATATATATATATATATATATATATATATATAAGCATAAGCTAGATGAATTCCTAGATCATCTAAATAGCCGTGCACCCTCCACAAAATTGACAATGGAATTGGAGTCGGAACAAAAACTGCCATTCCTGGATGTACTTGTACACAGGAATGACAACACTTTCTCGACAAGTGTATATAGGAAACATACCCACACGGGGAGGTACCTACACTACAACTCCAATCACCACAAAAACGTGAAGTTAGGCGTGGCAAAATGCTTGTACGATACAGTTAAAACGGTATGCTCGAAACAAAAGGACCTGAACAAAGAAAAAGAAAATATTGCTAGAACACTCAAAGAAAATGACTACCCCGATCTAACACCTAACCCTAACAGGGAAAGGGTAACCGAAAAAGAAGAACCTAAATATACAGCGATAATACCATATATACAAGGTACCTCAGACAAAATACGAAGGATAGGCAGCAAACACAAGATACGCACTGCCTTCACATCGATCAGAACGCTCAGGGGAATGCTAACCAAAACCAAACCATACAATGAACATCAGAATTACAAGAAGTGCATATACAACCTATCAGGCGAATGCGGCAGAGCATACAGAGGAGAGAGCAGTAGACCACTCAAAGTGAGAACGCAGGAACATAAGCAAGGGAGAAACAGAAAGATCAAGAATCGCCGAACATGTCTGGAACGAAGACCACCGCATCCAATGGGATAACATACAGATAGTGGCAAAGGACGAGAACACAACTCAAAGAAGCCACATACATCGCACTAGCAAAAAATTGAATAAGTCAAGCTAGTGTAGAAATGAAACCCATGTGGATTCCAATAATGCGCTAAGAGCTTAAGCGCAATACACCTGCGCAAGAAGTTACGGCGCAACATATATATTGGATTACTCAGTGGCTCAGCGGTAAAGGTGTCAAACTAGTAAGCGAAAGGTACCAAATTCGAACCTGAGAGTAGTCAAGTGCTTAGGAAAAAATTATATATAATATATGAATTCGACTCAAGCGCGAAAACAGTCCTTCTCAGGACTAAGCCTGATGACGAAAGCAGAGTCCGCTTCCGAAACGTCGCGCTCAAAGGTAAAAACTGTGGAAATAGGCCCATCAACTCCACTAATAGGAAACCACAGTTACAAAACGCTTATAATACAGGTGGATAATGTTTACTTTTTTTCCTATTGTAATCGCAAAATTACAGCATGCGGCAAATGCTCTGGCTATACTTGTGGCCATAGTAAAGAATATCAAGTCTCGCAATAGATCTCATCTAATTTTATCCAGTCCAGGTAAAAAAAGGCCTCATAAAAAAACAAAATAGAAGGATCTGCTAGAATCATCTCAATTGTGCATTAAGAATACATTGTACATGTATGCACAAAATGAGTACAATTTAACGTATGCATATTCCCACATCTGAAATGCTTTTATTTACAGAAAAGCATGTCCCAGTTAGAGCTTTAAATGATGAACTCCGTGATAGTCACGTTTTATTAAGCGGTAGAGGTTTAAATCGTGCATTACACACATTAGGATTCAAGTTCAAAAAAGTTTCTAATAGTAGAGCTGTATTGGAAAACCAAAATAAAGCAGAACTGCGAACTCTAACGATACATTCAAGAGATCAATTCTAAGTCTAAGATGATTTCGTGCTTAACACAAAAAAATATTAGTTATAAACCCACACTATTTAAAATTTAACTTTATTCACTTATTAAATCTCGGCAAATAGAGAAAAGGTATGAGGTGGATGAAATAATTAGAAACTATGAACATTAAGTGTTATGAATTTAGTAGTTTTATATTGTTGCAACATAACCGCGTAGGTAGTTGAAAAGAATGTGTTGATTTTTGTAATATAATTATTCTGTGCAGTTATTGAACTCTAAATTAATTATACTTAAATGTGTCAAGCGATTAAATTTTATTTTAGTTATTTATCTGGCATAACGTAAATTATTTATGTTTTGTTAAATTATCATTTAATAAGATTATTGATAGGTATATATTACCAATGGTAACTAATTCTGTTTCGATATAAGTACAATTTTATTTTTTTAAGTCACTAAATGAATCAACATCAAACACTGAAGTTAATCAGAAAAAGGAATGTGTAGTTCCTCTGGTGGAATAAATTTACTTATATCTTATTGACAGTTTCACTTCAGCTAGACTTATGTCATGCAATATATAAAGGTTGAAAAATAGTTTCATAATCCTTTAATATCTAAATTTGAGTATATGGCGACTTATCCCTCTATTGTATACGAATGCAGGTATGTAAGCAAATTAAACTTTTTAACAGAAATGTTTCTTTACTTTAATTGGAAGTCTTATTTCCATGTTTATCTATAAACGAGCTCACTCTTCTATTTAAAACAGACAGAGTATGCATTTATAAAGTTCAAATGTAGAAACCTACAAATTCGATTATTTTTAGTTATCAATTATATGTAAATGTTGTAACGCCCTAAAGGGTGTACAATAATTTATTTATTAATTGCCCTGGTTGTTAGCTCTCGGATCTCAGGTGAGGTTCAGTTTACAATTTTCAACACTACAATGTATGTTGGGTTGCCTGGATCTAAAATCAAATAGCAATGTATTAAGAATATTATTTATAAATTAAACAAAAATATAATTCTGATTTATTACAAAAACACAACTAATTATTCTGGGTCTTCAATTACAATTAATTTCCGTTCGGTAGTTCTGGTTTTCTGGAAATCGGTACTTGGCTTCGGGTTTCGTCGTAAGTTGTAACAAATGTCGTTAAACATGTGTATGTTACCTTCCGCGGGTGGTTTTTATTAAGTTGCAATAATTAACAAGAATTACTTTTGGTCGGGTTACTAGTGGGGTGATGATAAATGGACTGAGTTGTTTTTATAAAAATGGAATAACTTCCCTCAGGTAAGATATGGATTTCATTACTTTTTCCTTTATGTTAATCAATTGGTGGATAATCATTAACATAGGGGTGAAACCTAGGTGACTTAAGGGATTAAATCTATTACATATATGATATAATTGGTTAACGTTGATGGGAAAATTGTAGTATTTAAACTGGTTAGGACAACCCTTGACCTACACTAACATTTTCACTTATTTTAATCAGCTGTTAGTGTTATATTGTAAAATTTTGATGGTTGGAATGAGAATTAATTTTAATGTATATTATTAAAATAGATTGTACTAAATGAACTATGTATAATTATTATTTATTTAACTGGTCTGGTGTATTATGATTAATCGGATAACTAAATGGAGAAATTTTAATATAAAGTGTAAATCAGGTGAAATGGAAATGTGGTGTACTAAATTATGTTTAATAATTTATTTAGCTGGTCTAGTGTACTATGATTAATCGGATAACTAAAGGGAGAAATTTTAATATAAAGTGTAAATCAGGTGAAAAGGAAATGTAGTGCACTAAATTATCTTTAATAACTAGTACTGGAGTTTGGACCAGGATTCAAGAGGGTGTGTAACCGAGAGAGGATGTAGGGGTAAGTGGTATTCGGATAAGGGTGTGGTGACGGTATAAGTTTTATATTGAGAGGCTGGATTAAATGGATATTTAATAGTTTCTATACTCCTTTCGTGGTAGTAACCCGAATAGATGTTAGATAGGGATCAGGTTTATACGAGGGTAATTATAGGGATAGGATTTATACTAAGCTGGTAACGGTATGGATATGAAATTGAGAGTCTGGATTAAATGGAAATTTAATAGTTTCTATACACCTTTCGTGGTAGTAATCCGAATAGATGCTAGATAGGGATCAGGTTTATACGAGGGTAATTATAGGGATAGGATTTATACTAAGCTGGTAACGGTATGGATATGAAATTGAGAGTCTGGATTAAATGGAAATTTAATAGTTTCTATACACCTTTCGTGGTAGTAACCCGAATAGATGTTAGATAGGGATCAGGTTTATACGAGGGTAATAGGGAAAATTATAGGGAGATCACAGTATAGGATTACCTTACAATTGGGGTCGAAACCACCATTAATAAAGTAATTCTATTAACAATCTTTATCTATACTTTGAGGTACGTACACCGATAGGGCAGATCTGAGATTGTTTCTCGGATATTAGGAATTAAACAGGAAAGGGGTTTCGTAAAGTAGCCTTACTTCTTGGGGCAGTAGTAGAACCACGTTACTAGGTAACTACTTACTACTCCTCGTGGTACAAACACCGAGAAGGTGCAAATAGCTACTTACTGTTCTGGAAAATTATTTTGAACTGGCACTAGGATATCGAGAAATCAGGAAATATGTCAGGTAGGTTAGAATGGGATTAACGATAGGCAGGTTATTTTAAGTAGGCAGGTAATTTGAGATTTTCTGGTTAGGATTTCTAGATCAAATAGAATCGTATTCGAATTGAAATAGAAAACGATGAGTGAAGGTGAGTGTGGGCATTTATAGGAGATTTACTAGGACAGGGAAAAGTAGTGGGAAACTGATAGGATTCATAAACAATACTACATTCAGTTTAAGGAAATAAATAGGAAAGAAGTTTTGATAGGAATTTCTGGACTAGGATTGGATAATTAATTGGTAATGAATTTTAGGATCATTACAATGTTTAACATCAACTTACATGGTATTGGACATAAGTATTCTCTAAATGTTTACATAAACTTGCTGCAATTAGTGCTTTTTGAACATAAGTTTAAATTATAACCTGCAAAAACCATTATGAAAAAATATCTGCTAGAGTTCTATTTGTTGCTCACCATGGTCAATAATATGTTAATTATAATGAACAATTTTCTTCGATTTTCATAAAGTAAACGTTGTTTTCTTTTACGTTATAAATTTCGAAGAAACAGTATTTATAATCACATCAAAACCTGCAAATGCACTACCGCTGTCTCGGAAAAGAGTAATTAATTAAAAGAAATTATACTTGAATCTGTTTTTTAATATTAACTCGTACTATTGTAAGTGATGACGCAGGTTTATTCTTTAGTGGCGAGGATAGCATATTTACAATTTGGCAATAATTAGCGAAACCGTTGCCAAATTTTAAATATATGTAAATTTTAACGATAAGATACTTTTTCATAAAACAGAATCTTGGATATAGTATAATATTATTACATTCAATTTGATAATATGGAAATTTCATTACGGCAAACTCATAAATATTCTAATAACTGAAACAGAAAATAAGGAAATCTCAGATTAAATAGGTTTTGGCGTCTTGTAATTAGAACAAGACAAAATGTTATGCCTTAATTTTAATTTAATTGTTGCTCTCGGTTTTTACTGTTTTTTAGACGTCGAAGTCAATCGTTTACCAATGAAGTATGTTGTCACAGCATTACATTGATTTAAAATATGTAGTTGAAATTAGGACGAGATTCTGTTTTCATCGTATAATAAAAATTGATGCCTAATTACTAACGGAAAATTATTTCTTTGTCGAATTTTCAAAATAAAATTAGATTATGTAGTTGACTTTTTCATACACATTCCCTAACTATTATAACAGGTCTATACCCAGCGTTCTCATATTTAGCATACGCACACACGCGCACATGCGCGCGCGCACACATGCATACATACAGACACACACACACACACGCACGCACGCACGCACGCACGCACGCACGCACGCACGCACGCACGCACGCACGCACGCACGCACGCACGCAGCAAGCACGCACGCAGCACGCAACGCACGCACGCACGCACGCACGGCTACGCATGACGCGACACACGCACGCTGATCGACGCACGCAATGCACGTGAGGTTACGCACTGTATTGCACGCATGCAGTGAAATCCTGTTTAATGTGCGTGCACACACTTACGCACACACAACACAGATGTAACACTGAACATATATTGAATAATGCAAACGTTACGCAGTACACAGCACGATAGACTCAGAATGTATAATATACACATTGTTTTATGGATAAGGTTGTCGGACTAACCAATTTAAATGCAATTACAAATACGAGATAAATTAAGTGGACTGAACGACTCAAGATAGTGATTTAATAAAAATTATCAGTTTGTTAAACTAAAGGCACAACACAATAACTTCTTGTAAATAACATTTAATAGGTTTATTAAATTGCCTTTCAGGCTAAGGTACGAAGATCTTGCCACCGGAAGGAGTATTGTTGTTTTGGATTATAATTATAAATAATAATTACTGTGGACTGACAAACTCACGACTTGCTCGTCAAGATTAACAACTTTTACATATTACAATATTTACATAGCATACAAACGTTTGGTAATTTAAAAAAAAAATGAATTTACGTTCACAATTATCACTTACCATCCTTACCTGTTCAAGCTTACAGCCTTCCTTCAAAGAATAAGAACCTATCACCTCGCAAAGCTGGTGGCGCCTATAGTCACTAACATTCAACAAAACATTTTATCGATAACTCCAAACACACCACAATACAGTAGGTTCGACGTTTAGTTACGCACGCTCACTCATTTCTCACGTAGCAGTGTGGTGGTAGACAGCACGCTAATGCAAGACAAAAATTCAACTATCTCCATAACAGACAGATTCCATGACAAACGCACGCAAAATTCTTAGTATCTAATTAAAAAATGTACCACGACGCATATTTCTATTTTAGAATTTATGGGATGTTAGGTAAAATCTGTAATAGCTTAAACAAAGCAAAAGTTACATCATCAACCCATCATCACCCTCCACATCCCTCCTCATATATATATATATATATATATATATAATATATATATATATATATATATATATATATATATATATATATATTAGATACATTGCACATGAAACAAAAAGTTTAAAACGGAAAGAATAACAACATATGTTAGAGTAAAAAATCGCAGAAAACATAAAACTCATGCAGAACTCAAGAGGAATGGTCGCTTTGAACGTGAGAGAATAAATTACCGCTTTGATCTTTAATAGCCACACGCCTTTAACCTCTAAAGAGTCAAAACTTTCAAAATAGAAATCACAAAAGTTGCCAACTGGCTTTATTGCGACAGACCAATGTATCGTGCTGTACAGTACTCACGATGAGTGATTTCAGAATCAGACTGATTTAGTAGGTAGCATGAAAATTAGAAGGGGGATAACGAAAAAGCGCGAAGAGCTGAGTGTGAATAACGAGAACTAGAAAATAAGGCTTTACTTTTCGACGGAAAAAAAATGAAACGATTTCTTGCGAAAAGAAAGGATCAAAATATTTTAAGAGGGTTTGCACACAGAAGATGTATATTTCGTTGAAGAATCAAATTAAAATTTTGCATGACTGCAAAATGTGCACAAAAGTATATCAAAAGCAGAAAATGTTCTAAAATGATAATCGACACATGATTATACCTAATGTAAGAGACAATTACACTGGTATTCACAATGGTGTAATATCTTTTAGAAGATTGAACCATTGCATGCATTGTGCTGCAAATTGGTCCTGAAGAATTTGAAGTCATTGTAAGCAGCTGTATGTTGTAACACAAACACAACTCAATGTATTAAAAACAGCCTGTTTACATAAGAAAACTATCATGTTAACAAGATAACATCTCTGGAACTATAACGTACTCTAGTCTACGCACCACACTTTAAGTTTCTAAAATAAATACTTAGGGTGTTAATTCTGTCTAAATGAAAATAGATTACGCATTATAAAAGCTAACAACTCAAGTTCAATCTCACTTAATTTAAATTTATCCAAAGGTTAATAAAATTTTGAACAGATGTTAAACTTATTGATCACTATATGTAATATATATATATATATATATTATATATTATATAATACTATATATATATTATATATATATAATATATATAATAAAGTTGATATAATATATAATGCATAATGGGATTATATATATATTAAATTGAGATGAGTGTTAAAATAGAATTTAGAAATTATAATAAAATAATGTAGACAGGATGTTTTGATCATATTGAGCATATAAGTTAAATAATACGATTATATAAAATTAAAGACAAATTTTATTTCAGTTGTGAGCTATCGAGTACATTAATAGGTACGTTATGTTTATCAAAGTTACACAAGAAAATTTTCATATTTCAGGTTCCTAGCACCTTCGGAGACCATAATGTAGTTTATATATAATTTTCATAAAATCCATGCATGGAAACAAGTCCTGCTCTGGTAACATGATCGCAAAATCTAAAATTAAGTAACGTTTGTATTACTTAAGACGTGTAGGAGGTAGATTTATAGACAAAATCAGTAAAATTGATAACGTTAGATGATATTTATTGAATTTACAAAGAAGTATGAATGTGAACAGTAAGTTTTAAAAAACTTACTTAGTGTTATGAAAACAAAGTTATACAACCTAGAGTAACATTTCGATGCAAAATGTAAGAATGTGGCAGTAAAACAGTTAAAAACTGTTTCGACAGCCTGTTCGGGAAGTGAATAAATAATTGTCACATGGAGACTTAAATTTAGTATGAACTTAGTGTTTCAAGCTGTGGATTTCATCTATGAACTTAGTTTTCTCCTAGAAAGTAGAATAAATTAGATATAAGGAAATTTTAATATAAGAAAATGGTAAAAAAATGAACGTTTTAATAAAATATTAAGCGTTAAACAAAGCACAGCAGTTGAGGTATCATTTTAAAGACAATTTTGTGTAGAATATAATGGGACTAATAGTTTTAAGATATTTATTAGTATAAGTATTAGTATTAGTGTCTGATGTAATATCTTAAACAATGAACAAATACGTATAGCGAAATATAACATTAAACCTATCAAAAAACTTTTTTCAAAATTAAAAGACAGAACTCCAATTCTGAGTAACTTGTAGCGAATGCAATAAAGTATATATTGGACAAACATCACAATGGCTTGAAACAAGACTTACTCAGCATAGAAGTGACTATAAACTAGGAAAAATTTTTTAACTAGACCGCATCCGTTACCCTATATATATATATATATATATATATATATATATATATATATATATATATATATTATCTGAATACTTTCCCTTTAAAATCGTATGTAAATATTCGCCAATAGGAACAAATTGTAATTTTTAATAAAATATCTCGTTATCAGTGTTAGTAATTAAATTGTGTAATCGATTTGCTCAATGAGTAATTTTAGATCAGTCATTACACCAAAATATTCAAAGATTAATTAATTCTTAAAAAGGTGTAACCCATTATGTAATTTCATACAAGGTAGCAATAAAATTTTATCACATTTTAAACAAATAATAAAATAAATTAGCTAAATAACGAATCTGTATTACCAATCTTCAAAAGAAGAAAATTTCAGACATTTCTTCGAAAAGCATTAACTTAAAATTCCCAAACCTTATAATCTAATTACATAAAATCCGGTGACAGAGTTTGATTATCTTTATATTTGAGTGACATTTACCATAAATAATAAAATCTCTAACGATAATCAAACTATTATCATACAAATAAACTAAGATTATCTTTAGAATTAAGTATGGTAATCCTTTGTCCAGTATAACGTGATATCCGTAGGAGGTGGTTCGCTTCAAGTAGTCCTTTAATCTGCACCCAAACTTGACACCAGAAGAAAAGAGCAAACAGTCTTAATTTCTAAGTAATTGAACGTAACTGTCTGTTGTTCACTCGCGCCTAACACGCATATAACAAATGGACAATTTGATTTATTGTTTGACCTTCAGAACAAATGTTTGCCACAAGATATATTTACTTCCACTTGAATATTAAAATTCGTACTATTAACAATTGCACATGTACTATAATCAATGACAATAATGTTCACTACTATCTAGCCTAATCAGCATACTTTTATTTTGTTACTTAAGGTTTCTTTGTTAGATTGCACTCTTCAATACTGAGCACTTTTATGTTAATATTTGCTGTTGTACTTTTAAATCTTCCTGAACCCTTTTAAGGTCTCTTAAAAATTTTACACACGACTCCCCTTTATTCAAGCTCTTTTCCCGAGCGACTCCCTTATGCCCTAATAGGCTCTCGCTTAAATACCCTCGGTCAACCACATTGTCAAAACGTCACAACATTTTAGCTCCAAAACCACAATCAACCTATCACAAACGAGATTAAATTGCGTCTCTTTGCCAAGCGGATTGTCCGAAAAACAACTAACGCAAAAGAAACGAGAAAAACGTAGTCATCTTGAATTTATTTACAAACTTACAACTTCGCAAAAACCATTATACTTGCCCTTGAACACGCAATCAATTTTTATTATTGAGCAATGTTACGATATTTATATAAGCAAAAATATACATACATATTTCTTCCTACACCTTAATACAATACCAATATATCATAAATTCACTCACTCATACGTTTATAACCATTTTCAACCCCAATTCTTTAGTACACAGTAGTAATTCGGTAGCCTTTCACCATTGT
Source organism: Vesta saturnalis (assembly GCA_036346205.1). Classification (NCBI taxonomy): domain Eukaryota; kingdom Metazoa; phylum Arthropoda; class Insecta; order Coleoptera; family Lampyridae; genus Vesta; species Vesta saturnalis. Next base: position 204,654 of record JARFJB010001393.1, on the reverse strand, counting down.
CGTCTCAATAGGGGTTTTACCAAACATTGCTTTTCAATCGAATTTAATACTTTCAACAAGAAAATCTTTATGCAAAATTCAAATACTCTTTTATATGACACATAATGCTTTATTAAAAATCCAGTGTGTAGCATTTACACCGATTTACATTCTGCATATACAAAAAATCTTTCTCGTGCAAACTCACTTCATTTACACCCAAAATACGTTCCATACGTTAACACAACTTCGCATATGCACGGTGCGTCAAAATAATCTTACAACCCAGCCATTCAAAGGAAGGATTGTCGCTCCTGAAAACATTCTTTTTTATATCAGGTCAACTCACGCATATAAGGGAGATGCGATTGCGTCAACTCTTGAAGACAATGTCTAAAAATGAAAGAAGGTCAAAACTCAACGTTGATGCTGATGACTCTACAGATATGATCACACGGGTTGACCTTAAAGTTACAGAGCCTCCATGAGCAAACGTGTCACACAATAACTGCAGGAGTATGTAAAAGACGCTAGCGACCATAAAAATGGAAGCAGTGATATTGACTTATCTCCTTTACTTGCCACATACAGAAAGAACTGGAAACATGGTAACAAAAGGATACGTTTGTGGTCCTTCTTCCAGAGATGGCTTTATACACGCAAAAATATCCTCACACAAAGCTATGACGAAGCAATTTTGTCCTCATAAATTTTATGTACATTTACTCCAATTTAAATTTACTAGAAAAATTTTCGATGTAAACGTTTTAGAATATATGGCTACAGTTAATATGATTTTGTAATATTGCATTTCATGTTGCTAGTAAGAATAAAGAGAGAATACTTGCTTACGTGTCGGGGCAGTAGACAAATAACTGTCCGGACGATACCGTTAGTAGGGAATGCTACATCGTCTGGGGCACGATTTGGCTAGTAACCGGTCTGACCGCTATGACATTATTCAAGAGAACAATACAATTGCCTCGGACCGACCTGGCCACAAGGAACGATCAAGGTCGAAACAGACTGGCCCCGTTACTGACGACTCTGCAAGGCATGGATGACGAGTCGGTACGTGGAATGTTAGAGGTAAAGAATTTTAAATTGCAAATGTAATGTACAAAAGACATGATACTCTGTGTGTATCGGAGACAAAGCGCAAAGGAAAGGATGCTGTGGAGATGAAGGATGGCAGCCTAGCACTATGATCAGGAGTTGAGACTGAAGTGCATGGTGCAACATCAGTTGGAGTGAAAATATGAGTTAAACAGTACGAATCGGTATCTCCCCGGGTAACGTGGCTTAGAATGAAAGTGGAATTTCGATGAATTCTTCTTATTGCACGCTATGTACTGGTGAATGGAGAAAGAGACAAAGGGTATGAGAACTTCTGGAATGATGTAAAGAACGTGTTGAACGTATGTAAGCCAAACCAAATAATGATGATATTGTGAGATATGAACGGATGGGTGGGTGTACAAAGAGATCAATACTGAACGCGTTCTAGGAAGGTTTCGAGACCAAACAATTAAATGAGAATGGTGAACGCTTGGTGAACATCTGTGTGGAGAGAAGCCTGTATGTATCTAAGACGTAGTATAAACATAAAAATGTGCATATGTATACATGGCAAAGAGGTGAATCTAAATGTATGATTGACTTGATAGTGTATGATGAACGACTTAGACACCTGGTGAGACACAAAAGTAATGCGCAAATCGGAGTGTGAATCGGACCACTTTTTGGTTGTATCGAGAGTGTGCTTAGGGCAAAAGTGGGCCTGAAGAAGGAAATCAAATGTAGTGTGAACGTGCAGAATTAGGGTATCAAACTAGTAGATAATGGTGTGAGAATGAAACACGCAGATGCTGTGAGTAAAGAGTTGAATGTGAATGAAACAATGTGGAACAAACAAATAAAAGACACTGACGTTGAAAGTGCATGGATAAACTTGAAAAACTGTGCTGTCAATTGTGCCGTGCGAATATGTAGAAGAGTGACTGCAGGTAGACAGAAAAAATGTGCTTCGTTGAATGAATCGGTAAAAAAGGCAGTATGTAAGAAAAAAGATGCGTACATGGCAACGATTACTACAAAAAATGACACTGAGAAAAAACGACTGTTGGAGGTGTACACATTGAGAAATAAAGAAGCGAAGGAGGCAGTGAGAATAAGTAAAGAGGAAGCTATGCTGTGGAAGGAGAGAAAATACAGAATGATTTAGAGGGAAACAAAAACTCCTCTGGAAATGGGTCAAAAATACAAAACGTGCCGCTAAACAGAACGCTGCAGGGGTGATGAATATGAGCAACGAAATAGTATGGGATGATTGTGAAGTGAGGAAATCCTGGCAAGAATATTTCGGAAAGCTGTACAGTAGTGTGTAAAATAAGACTGCAGGGTTAAATAAGGAGAATGTAGAAGGAATGGTGAATGACACTGAGAAGGATATTGGGATAAATGAGGTAGAGAAAACGGTACGAAGGTTGAAAAACGGCAAAGGAGCAGGCGGAGATGAAATTACTGGTGAAATACTAAAGTATGGCGCAAAGCTTATACGAAGATTGTGTGAATTATTCAATGTATGCCTTAAGTGTGGAAAAGTGCCGAGGGATTGGATAATTGTACTATTGTATAAGAGTAAGGGGAACAAAAGTGATTGTAGGAACCACAGAGGAACAAGTTTGCTCAGTGTACCTGGTCAACTATTTGGAAGAATACTGATAGAGTACGAGAAACTACATAAACTAAGATGTGGGATGTGCAGGGTGGCTGTCAGGGACCTGATGTGTTGATCAGATGGTTGCTCTCCTGCAGGTGATCGAAAAGTGTTCAAGTGCAAAAAGGAAGCTGTATCCTGCATTTGTAGATCTGGAGAAAGCATATGACAAAGTGAATAGGGAGAAGCTGTGGGAGATATTAAATGAATATAGCGTAAGTAAACGTCTAATACACTGAATAAGGGCAGTATACAACGATAGCCAGGCGTGTGTTATGGTGAGAGAAGGTGTGGGTGAATGATTTAATATTTAGCAAAAAGTGCGATAAGGCTGTGTGATGTCACCGTGGTTATACATGGATAAATGTCTTAGGCAAGCATGAACCGATACAAATGGTGTAATGGTTGGTGACCGAAATGTACGGACTCTGGTGTATGCGGATGAGACAGTCTTATTAAGTGACAGTGCGGATGAGCTACAAACTGCTGTGAGAAAGTTTGATACAGCCTGTGAGGGCATGGACCTAAAGGTAAACGTGAACAAAACTAGAATTCTGGTGTTTAATCGGGAAGGTGGAAAGAAGAGTAGAGTACGTACTCTGCAAGATGAAATTGTGGAACAAGTGGACGAGTTGGTATGTCTGGGTAGAAGGTTCATTACAGATAGTACATTGGATGGCGAGATTGGACGACGGGTCAATGCTGGAAGGAAACTCTTTGTAAGTATATGGACGATAATGAGAAACGAAAGCATGAGCCTAGCTGAGAAACGAGCAATCTATAAGGGCGTGTTTGTCCCGTCAGTACTGTATGGAAGTGAGACATGGGTATGTCAAAAAAGTCATGAAAGAAAAATAAATGTCGTGGGTATGAGATTCTTGAGAAGCGCATATGGTAAAACGAGAAGCGATAAAATAAAGAATAAGTGTATAATGACGGAGTCTGGCGAGGAAAAGACGATGATAGGTATCAAGGCAGTATACTACGTTGGTTTGGCCACATTGAGAGAATTAACAACGCAAGATTAACGAAACAAACATATGTGGGTGAGGCCGGGCCTGGTAGGTCGCGTAAAACTTGGCTGAATGTAGTAGAATGTATGATAAAAGAAAGAAAGATAAGGAGTTCTAAAAATAAAAGGACATGTCAGAGACAATGGAGCATGGAGAAAGATTGTTAACGAAAAATAAATAAGAGGATTGCTTTGCCTACCCCGCGAGGGGATTGGGGGTGTAGGTTATGCTGTGTTATGTTATGTTATAAAGGATAAAGGAATTGATTCATTACTATTACTGTCCCAGTTTATAGATTAATAATTAAGTTCTAAACACAAAACTGTTACTATTAAAAGATATGTGTTAAAATTACTGCATCAGTGTTAAATTGTTGTTTTATGATTGCATATTTAATTAACAGTATATTTACAAAAAAAAAAAAATAGTTGAAAGTGTATAATTTGAAAATTTTTAAAAGAAACGATATATTGATGCAACCAAATTTTTCAAATATCAATTAAAGTTTCATTCCACCCTACTGCACAATGGATTAAACCTTCTGAAGACTAATTTGGTTTACTAGTGGTATAAAAGATACTGATTATTTTAATTATGAGCATTTTGGTTTAAATTGGTAAAATGATGTGTTAATCATGGTCTTACGCATATAATTTTTAGAATTAACCAAACCCATGTTTTCAACCATAAATATTTTATTAGGACTTATTGTGACCGTCGTTGTCGAGGGACACTTGCCTATTCTACACTTCTAATAATATAATCGGCAGTTACAAACAGTTTTCGTAAAATACTTTTAATTTATTTAATACGCATACCAGTTATTATTTATTGCTACTTGAATGACTAAAATTAGCTGTACTTTACAATTTGATTGTAAGATTTAAATACGTTTGCTACTTTAAGTAGCATCAGCACTACATAAGAATAAATTATTTACGTATCATACTATGAAAGCTTTCGCCTTTAAATATCATACGCGTCGGAATATGTAGTTATATTAGAATTCATCTGTCTAGATTAATAAAAATTAATCTACGTTTAAGTTTAAATACCAAAGCTCTAATTTATAGTTGAACCTTATTCATGAGTATTTGGAAACAGAAGGAAACTACACAAAGTACGTATGTATTAAAATAGAACCCTTACTGCTTTATTGTGTATTTTAAGCCGAATCAATCCAGGAATTGTCCTCTGGCGGAATTTCAACAAACTTTATGTATAAAGTAGGAACCGGATCAGAAGCTTACAGAGTACACAATTTTGTAGTGCTGCCACCATAAGCAGTGGCAGTAGCGTTTCAAACAGTTTATTGATTAGAAACTTTTTCATCATAGTCTGTTATAAAACTATAAGCAATGTGTTTGAAATGAATGTAGGTAAATGGAGTAAATTTTGGGAATTTTCTTTTTTAACTAAAATGTAAACGTTTTGGTTTATATTATTATAATACAATTTTTCTTCCATTAAAAAAATATTTACTAATTATGAAAGAACTTCAAAGTATATTACGAAATGTTTTATCATATTTTGTGAAACTTTATTTTAAAACTGATCTAATTTCGTTTAGATGGCGTAATTGATCTAAGTCTTCGAACATAAACTACTCAAAATCCAAGTTTAAAATGTTCATTAATATCGGCAACCAATGTTTAACTGCTTTTAAAAAGTTAATACGTCTAAATAAAATCTGTATAAACGTTTTGACATTAATCTTTTGTCATATTAATAAGGGTGTCTTGTTTTATTTTGAAACATAAAAAAATGGGAAGTCCACAAAGATTGTCTTGCTAAGTGGATATAACGAAAACGTTCCAATTTTCGTCCTGTTAACTGTAAGACATAATCTTTGTTAATGAAGTTTGTCGTTTCTGCAAATGGTTAACGATTCAGCATGCTGTTGAATACGAAAAGTAACAATTATTAAGTGAAGACCGTCGCAGATGTTGGTTATTCGAATTTCTAGCTTTCCTTCCCTTAAATTTGGTAATAAATAAATAAAAAATAGAATCCACCTGCTACAAGCCGATTGGTACTGTAATTGTATTTTGCTGTTTATTCCTTAGTTGTGAAGTGAAAACAAACAATTTATCTCCTTTAAATTATTTATCTTGCATAAGAACTATTCCATCGGTTTCTTGTAAATTAGGGCCATTTTGATAATCCCCAACTACGCATGCATAAGAATGAGGTTCAAGCCCAATGCTTATCGAACACTTCGTAGTGGCTATATCGAAAATCTCAGTTGGTGATGAAATGGTTCTTTTGCTGAAAGATTTATAAGTGCATGTTCATCTGAATATAAATTTATTCTACAATTCTGGTGGAAATATTATAACAAAATCGGAACCTAAGATTCTGGTTACCAAATCATTCGCGTATGTTAATATCGCGCTTCACACAATCACGTAAGATTGATATTTAACTTTATAAAACAAATTAAGTTTGGCATAACTTATATGCATAATTTATCTTTTTGTTCTGAGATACACTTCAAAAATTTTCCGATCTATTGAATTCTATAAATAGACCAAAAAGCTTTTATAATTTACTAGCGAAATTAATGAAGCCATAGGCCGTTTATATATGCATTTTTTGCCACGTAAGCATATTTTTTATAACCATATTTGCGGAAGTGTTTCATATAAATAGTATTCAATAAATTTTGTTCATACTTTTTTTACAACCATCAATCTATATTGAATGAAAGGAATTGATGTAGATATCTAAATTACATCAATTCTATCTTGAAAATTGTGGAGACTGAAATCTAAAAAAAAATAATAGCTTTGTTGAAAAATCTTCTAAATAACGACATTTATTCTATTCTATTCATCCTATTTTTGCAATTTTATTTTGTTTTACGTGGCGAAGCTTGCCGTCCAACTTCGCCACAAAGTTTTTTACTCCCAATAACACGTGGGTAGTGTTATAAATAAATATAAGTAAGCAACAGTAATTGTTATGTTGATAATAATAATAATATCAATAAACATTATCAGATTGACTCAGTAATTTGAACTAAATAATTTAATTTGAATAGTAATTTATCAATTAGCGTAACTGTGCATTCTGATTTAACTCAGCTAGAAACTGGAAAAATAAACATTCTTTTTGATTAGTGAATGACAGGAATCCGGTATACTTAGCGAAAATGTTGAGTACAGTTCACGGTCGAATTGATTTATTCAAGGGAAAATTATGGAACTTGGAAGGCGTAGATGAAAGGGATATAACTTGAAGTGATTGGGAAAATGGATGCGAATTATTAATTACAATAGAACCACATGTTGTAGCACTTTAAAAATCAAAAGAAATTTGGATTTTTTTGGAACGTATGTATGATAGCAAAAGTGTAAGAAAAAAGGCTGAGGAATTCAGAAAAATAGTCAATATTCGAATGAGTACTCTTCACAAACGATGGACGAACATTTGTGAGAATTTAATGGGGTTGCCGGTCGTTTAAATGAATTTAATGCAAAACTGGATGAAGATTTAGATCTTTTGTTGTTTCACTGTTTAGATGAAATATATAAAGATGAGCAAGCTGCAGTGATGCGAAAAACGGTTAATAGTAGTGTCGGTGTCCCGTGGCGTCGCGTTGCGTCCGTCGTCCGTGTCCGTGTCTGTCCGTGTCGTGTCCGTGTGTCCGTGTCTGTTTGTCGTTCCGTGTCGTGTCTGTCTTGTGTCGTGTCCGTGTCTGTCGTGTCGTGTCCGTGTCGTGTGCGTGGTCGTCGCGTTGCGTGCGTGTGTTGCGTGCGTGTGTGCTGTCGTGTCGTGTGTGTCGTGTCGTGTCCGTGTGTGTCGTGTCGTGTCGTGTCGTTCGTGTGTGCGTGTGTTTCTGTGTTCGTGCTGCGTGTGCGCTGATTTTCGTGTGTCTTTGTGTCGTGTGCGTGTCGTGTATGTGTGTGTGCGTGTGCGTGTGCGTGTGCGTGTGGTGTGCGTGTGCGTGTCGTGTGCGTGTTGTGCGTGTGCTGTGTGGTGTGTCGTGTGCGTGTCTTGTGGTGTGCGTGTGGTGTTGTGCGTGGTGTGCGTGTATGTGTTGGTGTGTGTAGTGTGATGCGTGTGATGTGTGCGTCATGTGGTGTGCATGTGTGCGTTGTGTGTGTGCGTTTGTGTGCGTGTGCTGTGTGTGTGCGTGTGTGGTGTCGTTTGATCGTAATTGCTTTGAAATTTCAGTGTTACGTATGTGTGCTGTCAGTGCTGATATGTCTGTGTGTAAAGCGTGTGCTGTGCTGTGCATGTGTGTGTGCGATGTGCATGTGCGTGTGGTGTCGTGTGCGTTGCAGTGATGCGTGTGAACGTGTGCGTGTGCGTTGCAGCTGTGTGTTACGTCGTTTAACAGTGTGCGTGTGCTTGTGCTGTGCGTGTATTTACTGACTATTAAATTCTTATATGTGATCGTTAATGTTCGTAAATTCTTAATAAGATATTTCGTCCAATAAATATGATACATTTTTTAAAAAAACGCGTAGACATATTTTTTAAAGGAAATTCTATTATAATGACTTTTATAAGGTTGTTAATATAAAGTGAAATACGTTTAAAAACTAAATAAATATCTGACAAGAGGTTTCAAACGTCCGTTTAACATAGGTTATTGCTTTTGTTTTTACTATGTTGCCTATTTTCGCAATGAACCTTTTATAAAGGGGTTTGTATGCATTACAAATTATTATTATCGTGATTGCATTTCTTTTTATTTCCATTTTATTTATTGGTAGGTCTTGTGTTGTTCCACACCAAATATTTTTTATTAATCATTTTGTTGTTTATAATTAATTAGTGTATTAATTAATATTATCTATTAATTGATTAGTTACTTGTAAAAGAGATGAATTTAGTCACGCCAAAAAAAATTCTCAGCCGAAAGACAAGTGCTTTAAAGTCGTTACTAATGTAACTAATGTAATTAGACCTAGCCGGATCCGTAAGAGAAAAGCTAGCTTATAATGATGGTACTACTGTTGTTCATTTCATTAATAGCGTTACCGATTGATTTGAAGGTGTCTTAATTAATGATGGTATTAGGCTTGTTTTTAATGCTACAGGACATTTGAGATAACCTAAAGATTCTATAAATCGACAGTCCACTTCGAGGGTGTATAAACTGTCTTGCTCTTGTGCAAAGTATACATTGAAACAACAAATCGTAGATTTGATACAAAAGGTAAAGAACGTATGAGATTTGATAGATTCAGTTAACCAGAAATATCTGCAGCGGGTGAACATGCCTTGATCAGTTTAATTACGATAGTATCAAAATTTAATTAAACCAAGCTCATTATTACGTTCGTTTCCAACGCGAAGCTATTCAGTTATTTAAACTTTCAATTAACTTCAATACACAACCAAACATCTCCGATTGAATATATTTTGGTATCTTATAATTAAAAATACCAAATATTACATCTTGCTTTTAATTTTTGGGATATCTATGTTTTTTGCCGTGCTTTTCCTAGTCCTTTGAGCTTTATGAAATACGTCAGTATAGTCCTCTAGCATTAAAATGCTTTGAAATACACAGTTAAAATTAAATATAAACGTGCGGTTTCCAATATATTTTATTCCAATTGCAGTAGTTAACGAAGATTTTAAGTAAATCCTTCATTCGACATCTAGTATTATAGTTATGAATGCTTTCAGAACTTTAACATGCAGTTTTTTACGTTACATGGATATTATGTTCAGATTTTGTTCATTTTTTGTTATTTTGGTCTTTTTAATCGTTAGTTTTTGTTCGAAGGAGTGTTCTGTAATGTCATTTTAAAAACGGTTTAATAACATTTATTCTATTAAACATTTATTTATTTATCAATAATGTAATATTTATTAGCATTATATTATTGTAGAAGCTTTATTCTTTGTGTTTTCATTAATATACTTGTTAACACATTTCCACTTTCACTATTGTAACGTTTAAAGTTAGTAAAATTTACTTTT
>JARFJB010001393.1:177500-185000 GCA_036346205.1 Vesta saturnalis | reverse complement strand
AGCAGGTGAGCGAATTAAAAATAAAGTTAGAACAAGGAATACCGAGAATCGGGGGACAATTGAAGAGCCGATCCCGGGAACGCGTGTTGAGGCATTAAATATTATATAGCATGTATTAAATAGTAGAAACAGGGACGGACCAAGTACAACTCGAAATGGATTCGAACATACCAAATATGAAGGGAAAAGAAGAAATTATTCCGGGAATTTATCAAATATATTTGCAAAAAGCAACAGTCTTAATAACACCAGACAAAAGGGAAAGATCTGCAGACAAAGTAGATCAACTCATTAATATGGTTCAGGGATTTGATACCAACATAACAAATGAAATTAAAAAGCTAAGAATTTAGAGCGGAGAAAACCAAGAAATATAAAAGGAGGTGCAAGACATAGAAAACAAAATGGAGGCTACAGAGAGAGAAAAAAGGATAGGTAATATAGCGGTACAAGGATTAAATATAGAAACACATCATGAGGATATATTGAAACAAGGCATGTAGGATTTTATGAAAACCACACTAGAAATGGATGTAAGAATAAAAAAGCCAAGAAAATAGGGAGTAAACATGCTTAGTAGAGCTGTAAAATGGGAAGGATAAACATACGGTCATGAAAAACAAGCATAAACTGAAGCAGATTGAGAATGAAGATGTGTATATAAATGAGGACATGTCCCAGGAACTAAGAGAGATACAAAGAAGATTAGAATGCAAGCAAGTAGAGAAAGGCAAAATGGAAAAAAAGTTAAAATAAGATACAAGAAATTACTGGTAAATGAGGAACAGTGGACTTGGAACGATGCAAAGGGGCATCTGGAATAGGAAAAACAGGGCAGCCTGCGCACAGACGCAAAAATCTAACAAAAGCATACCCCAAAAGGAAGAACTACAAAACAACGTACTCGGCAATGAACAAGGACAGCAAAAAAAAAAGAATAGCAAAATAATAAATGGAATCAAGACTAAAGCAGTAAGGATAGGTACGTTGAATGTGAGAGGCACAAATACGGAAGGAAGTCTTAGAAATCTAAAAATGGAAATATAAATATATAAAATAGCGATCCTGGCTATACAGGAAACTAAACAGAAAGGGGTCAAAATCACAGAACTGAAGATCTGTATGTTTTATAGTAGCAGCTGCAAAGATTAAATATTAGGAACTGGTGTTTTGGTAAATAAGGGAATGCAAAAACAAGTTATGGATTTTAGAGCCATGAGCAGTAGAATATGCCATATTTGAGTCAGATGTGTAATCAGGAAATTAAGGATATGAAATACACATGCTCCAACTGAAGACACGGACCGAGTGGAAAAAGAAAAATTCTACGAAGAAGTGCTGCAAGAACTCCATAGAATACCAGCCTATGATATTAAGATGGTCATGTGTGATGCCAATGCTAAAATAGGCAAAGAAGAGGAGTATTTGTCCACCATCGGTAGATACAGGAAGCATGAAATTTCGAACGAAAATGGGCAGCAGCTAATATAGTTGGAAACAGGCATGGTACTCATGAGGACATGTTTTCCAAACAAGGAAATACACAAGGAGACTTGGATCACACCAAATGGCAAGAAGATAAACCAAATTCACAATATACTAATAGAGAAAAAACATACAGAAGTAATCAGGCTTACCAGAAGTTATAGAGGAGCGGACATAAATACAGATCATTTCTTGGTAGGGGTCAAAATAAAATGGGAGAAATTTAATAAAGTGGAAAAGAAAGGAAGTACTAAAAGAAGGATATGCATAAAAATTTTAGAAAATAGGGAAACGCGAGACAAAAACGAGGAGAAAATGCGGAATGCGATAAGAGGAGGAACGCATGAAACAATAGTTGAGCCACTGGGCTAATTACAGAGAAAAGTAAAAACGGCAGCTAAAGAAATAGTAAATATGGAAGTAAGAACAAAGAAAAATAATTGGTTCGACACCGAATGTGGGGCAGCAATAGAAAGGAGGCGTAACGCGAAGTTAAAATTTCTGAAGAACAAAACGGAGGAAAACAAATGCGAACTGCAGGAATAAAGGAGGTCAAACAAATGTGCAGTAGGAAGAAAAGACAACAACTTGAAAAGGAGATGAAAGAAATAGAAATTAATTACAAACAGAAACAGATAAGGAACTTCTACCAAGTGATTATGAATGAAAAGAGAAAACACCAACCAAGAACCATCTAATGCAAGGACTGCGACGGAAAACTACTAATAAATGCAAGTGAAAACATAGGAAGATAGGGAGGTTATTACAACTAAATACTAAAAAGACCAGGAAACACGGAGCAGGAAGAAGCGGACCGAGGCATTGATGAAGAACTAGACGATGAAGAGGTAGACAGACAATACGAGATAGAGCCTAACATTGAGGAGATTAAAGGAATCATAAACCGCATGCATAACAATAGAAGCATAGTAGAAAGTCAAATAAGCATAGAGCTAATAAAATGTGGGGGCCCAAGAGTAATACAGGATACTGTGCCCAATCTAAAAGAAAGGTGATAGAACATTATGCGAGAACTGTAGGGAAGCGGAACTGCTATACTGCTATAAAATCCTGCTAACTGTAATACAAAATAGACTAAAGGATGCTACAGAAAAATTAGTGGGTGAGTACTAATGCGATTATAGGAGCCACAGATCAACAGTAGACTATATAACGATAATTAAACATGTACAAGGAAAGCGCTGTAAACAGGGAATAAATATGCACATGTTATTTATAGATTTTCAGCAGGCGTATGACGAGATACAGAGGAAAGAATTACTAAAGGCGATGAGAGAACTAAGGATCAATAGGAGACTAATAGCCTTAACAAAAATAATAGAAAATACAATCAATCTAGTTAAAGTTAATAGGCAAATTTCAAAACCTTTTAAAGTGGAATCAGGACTCAGTCAGGGAGACCCTTGTCTGCATTCTTGGTTAATGTAGTGCTGGAAGTAGTACTGAGGAGAAGCCATACATATAGAACAGGGCTAATATATGGGAAAAAAACACCAAAGCCTAGCCTTCGCAGATGACGTAACAATAGTAACAAGAAAGCTAGGAGAAATGCGACAGGTAACACAAATACTGATAAAGGAGGCAGGAAGATTCTGACTTAGAAATGCATGGAAATGAGAGCTAAAAGGGATGGAAAGTTGGAAATGAAAGTGTAGGAAGAAGTATACCATTTTGGTAGAGTCGATCGGTACTGTTACCTGGGCGCAACCATCACAGACCAACACGGAATGGAAGCAGAGATAAAGGTCAGAATAGTAAAAGGGAATGCTGCAAAGACTACTGGGTAACAAGAATGTATTGAGAAGAGCCAGAGTAAGCATCTACAAAACAGTAATGAGACCAGCCGTAATATACGCAGCAAAGACTTGGACCCCAACCAAAAGTGGAGAAAAAATGCTAGAGGTGCGAGAGAGCCGAGTGCTAGAAAGAATGTACGGGGGCATTACGGAAGATAATAACCAGTGGAGAAAACGGAATAACGAAGAAATAGAAACAGCAATTGGAAAACCCTCAATAACGCAAGTTATTAGAGCACAATGAATAGCATTACTCGGGCAAATAGAGTGACAAAACAGGTGGTGGATAGGGGAAGATATGAATGGAAGTTGAAAAGGGGAAGACCGAAGAGTAAGTGGTCGCACGCCATTCCCTTGCGGGGTAGGCAAAAACAATTCCTGCCTCTTATTTATTTTTCATTCACAATCCTTCTCCATGCTTTCCTATCTCCACACACCCCCCTAGCTTCCACAAGGTTCATACAAAGTCTCTGATATGCCCTTTTGTTTTTAAAACTCCTTATCTTTCTTTCTTTTATCATAGATTCTACTACATTCTGCCAAGTTTTACGCAGCCTACCAGGCCCGGCCTTTCCCTAACCTCACCCACATATATTTGTTTCGTTAATCTTGCGTTGTTCATTCTCTCAATGTGACCAAACCAACGTAATGTACTACTTTTATATCTATCCATCATCGTCTTTTCCTCACCACACTCCGTCATGATGCATTCATTTTTTATCTTGTCCCTTCTCGTTTTACCACATGCGCTTCTCAGGAATCTCATACCCATGGCATTTATTTTTCTTTCCTGTTTTTTTTTGACATACCCATGTCTCACTTCCATACAGTACTGATGGGACGAATACGCTATTATAGATTGCTCATTTCGCAGCTAGGCTCATGCTTTCATTTTTCATTATCGTCCACATACTTCCAATCACTTTCCTTCCAGCATTGACCCTTCGTCCAATCTCGCTCTCAATTGTACCATCTGCAGTAAACATTCTACCGAGATATACCACCTCGTCCACTTGCTCCACAATTTCATCTTGCAGAGTAGATACTCTACTCTCCTTTCCACCTTCCCGATTGAACACCACAATCTTAGCTTTGTTCACGTTTACCTTTAGGTCCATGCTCTCACAGACTGTATCAAGCTTCCTCAGAGCGGTTTGCAGCTCATCCACACTGTCACTTAATAAGACTGTGTCATCTGCATACACCAGAAGTCGTACATCTACGTCACCAACCATTACACCATTTGTATCGGTACATGCTTGTCTAAGACATTTATCCATGTATACATTGAACAACCACGGTGACATCACACAGCCTTGTCGCACTCCTTGCTCAATATTAAAGTATTCACTCACACCTCCTCTCACCCTAACACATGCCCGACTACCGTTGTATACTGCCCTTATTCCATTTATTAGACCTTTATTTACGCCATATTCATTTAATATTTCCCACAGCTTCTCCCTATTCACTCTGTCATATGCTTTCTCCAGATCTACAAACGCACAGTACAACTTCCTCTCACCTTTAAACACTTTTCGATCACCTGCTGGAGAGCAACCATCTGATCGACACATCCTCTCCCTGGCATGAAGCCACCTTGCACATCCCACATCTTAGATTGTGTAGTTTCTCGTACTCTATCAATCAGTATTCTTCCAAATACTTTACCAGGCACGCTGAGCAAGCTTACTCCACTGTAATTCTTACAATCACTCTTGTTCACCTTACCTTTATACAATGATATGATGACCGCGCTCTTCCAATCACTCGGCACTTTTCCACACATAAGGCATACATTGAATAATTCACACAATCTTCGTATAAGCTTTGCACCACCATACTTGAGCATTTCACCAGTGATTTCATCTACGCCTGCTCCCTTGCCTTTTTCAACCTTCCTACCGTTTTCTACCCCATTTATTCCAATATCCTTCTCAGTTTCATTCATCATTTCTTCTATATTCTCCTTATTTAACCCTTCAGTCTTACTTTCCTCACTACTGTACAGCTTTCCGAAATATTCTTGCCAGCATTTCCTCACTTCACAATCGTCCCATACTATTTCGTTTCTAGCATTCATCACTCCTGCAGCGTTCTGTTTTGGGCCACGTTTTGTATTTTTGACCCATTTCCAGAAGAGTTTTTTGTTTCCCTCAAAATCATTCTGCATTTTCTCTCCTTCCACAGCCATCACTTCCTCTTTACTTATTCTCACTGCCTCCTTCGCTTCTTTGTTTCTTAATCTGTACACCTCATACAATCGCTTTTTCTCGATCTCATTTTTGCAGCAATCATTGCCATGTACGCATTTTTTCTTACATACTGCCTTTTTTACCGACTCATTCCACCAATCACATATTTTCTGTCTACCTACAGTCACTCTTCCACATATTCGCACGGCACAATTGACAACAGAGTTTTTCAAGCTTATCCATGCACTTTCAACGTCAGTGTCTTTTATTTGTTCGTTCCACACTGTTTCATTCACATTCAACTCTTTACTCACAGCATCTGAATATTTCATTCTCGCACCATTATCCACTAGTTTGTCAACCCTAATTATGGACGTTCGCACTACGTTTGCTTTCCTTCTCCAGACCCACTTTTGCCCTACACACTCTCGATACAACCAAAAAATGGTCCGATCCACACTCCGCTCCGCGCATTACTTTCGTGTCTTTCACCAGGTTTCTAAGCCGTTCATCATACACTATCAAGTCAACCACGTATTGGATACAAACACGCTTCTCTCCACACAGATGTTTAGCAGGTGTTCACCGTTCTCATTGACTCTTTGGTCTCCGAACTTTCCTAGAACGCGTTCACTATGTTCTCTCTGTACACCCACCCATCCGTTCATATCCCCCACTATAATCACTCTTTCGTTTGGCTTACATACGTTCAACACGTTCTCTACTTCATTCCAGAAGTTCTCAGGCTCCTGGTCTCTTTCTCCATTCACCGGTGCATAGCATGCAATAAGAAAATTCTTCGAAACTCCACTTTCATTCTAACCCATATTACCCGGGGAGATACCAATTCGTACTGTTTAACACATCTTTTCGCTCTTTCACTTATGATCATCCCAACTCCTGTCCATAGTGCCAGGCTGCCATCCTCCATCTCCACAGCATCCTTTCCTTTGCGCTTTGTCTCCGATACACACAGAATATCAAGGTGTCTTTCGTACATTACATTCGCAATTTCAAATTCTTTACCATGCATACCTCTAACATTCCACGTACCGACTCGCCATTCATTCCTTGCACAGTCGTCAGCAACGGGGCCTGTCTGTTTCGACCTTGACCGCCCCTTGTAGCCAGGTCGATCCGAGGCAATTGTATTGTTTTCTTGAGTAATACCATAGCGAGTAGACCGGTTACGATGTAGCATTCCCTACTAACGGTATCGTCCTACTACCGGACAGTTATTTGTCTACTGTCACGACATAATATATAGATATAAATAATAGATCGTATACTTACTGTATGAATCTCGAAATGTACATATACATGTACATTTTTTTTCTCTTACCTACCCTTCAATCACACCACGCGTTTCAACCATACTGATCTATACGCGATTTCTGGTTCCGCGCTCCTTAACCGGACTTCGTATTTATTAGCGACCAAATGTTATTATGTTCGCTAATAAATAATAGAGCTCCTATATAATAATACAAAAATATCACTGCCTTCCATTTGAAATAAGAAATATCCTCAAAACATGTGTACATACCATAATGAAGAACCATATGAAAAATTTACTACTGAAGCTCATAAAAAAATTGCTACTGTGAAAATTCCTTATTCCAGTAGCCATCTAACAATGTACAAATGATTGATAATTAAAAAAAAAAAAGTAAATGAAGATAAAAGTCAAGTATGTTCAAGTATTAAAGTGTGGCTGATATTTTCCATGATAATATTATTTTCATGTACAAGTGTGTTACAGATCTTAGTTTTGATTGTTGGTGCCATTAATAGTAGTATTTTAGGTTTTTGTTTTGTTCATTGTTATTGTTATTATTTTTTTATTTAATTAAGTGATGTGGTCGTGTATGCGTAGTTTGAATAGTGCTAACTTATTGTTTGTTTATGGATAGTGATAGAATTTGGAAAAAAATTTGGACGTTGCTTCCCTAACCGTCACCTACGCAGTATCAGTGTATTTGCAACGACATATTGAACTATTG